>CM047807.1:104739876-104873310 GCA_026214975.1 Gentiana macrophylla
TCAAAACTCAAATCCCAGACTTAAAACACTTTAAACAACAGGCAACACCTTTTGAAACACGCCTTGAAGCACTTTGGCTCCCAGTAAGCGTTCCAAAACCACAATGGATTGTTACATAGTGTGCTCTAAGCCATTGGTAGCGTAAAAGCTCTCTAGACAATCTGGAAGCTCTACAGTCCACTGACCCAGGGCACTAAAACTACTACTGGTGTGCTAAAACTCTCTCAGTACTTCGGTCTACTCTCTGCTTCAAGACTATTATAAATTTTTGAAAATTGATTGAAATTTTTTTGGCGCTGCTGGGAGGTTAAATGCACGATTGATCTCAGCGTGCGAGGTTATGTAGTCACATTCATGGCCCAGGCCAGATCATAATGATATTTACGACATGTAACTAAGTGATCTGATACATTTTTCCATTATATATATCGATTATAACTTGGTAGTGGCTATTAATAGTAATAACCAATCTATTTTATTGGTAATCAGCTGATGTTGAGGTATCGGGTATCCATACATTTAGTGGCTATTAATAGTAATAACCAATCTATTTTATTAGTAATTTGAGGTATCGGGTATCGTGAGAAGAAGAAAACATAGCAGGCAACAATCTTGTGGAGCAAGAATGCCACCATTTGCGAGGAATCCAGTCTATCTTTGCGCTAAACAGCCCATTATTGTTTTCCAGCGATCTTTAAAGCCTACTTAGAAGTTAGAAGTGGTTAATGGTAAAATGTGCGAACTTCCTCTCGATTAAATGACGCCGGAAAAGCTCGCCAAGTTAAAGAGTTGGTAGCGGAAGATGTCGCTTGAGAGTTAAAGAATGGCGAGCGAGATACTTCGCCGGGAAATATCGCGAGATTAAAAGAACTGATGGGGCGCCATCTGGGCAAGCTTAAAAGAGGTGATGATGGGCGCGATGCCTTCAAAAAGTGGCTGCTTGTGAATGCTTACCTTAAGTACAATAAGCCAACCGGAGGTGACGAGAGCCTCATCATTGAAGAAAATGGTTTGAGTCTGCACAACGAGTAAGTCTCTATCTGGCTCAACGGCTTTCCCCGTTTTAGAGAATTCTAACTAATTATCGCATCTAATCTTTTACAACCCTAATTTCGTTTCTAATATCGATCGATAATTTTGATTAGCATATTCTGTCGGCTGAGGCTGCATGTTTGGCTTTCTGAAGTTTTCTGTAATTGGATATATGTTGAAGGATTTCACTTCTTTTCAGTCGATCTATATTTGATTAATTCACAGCTAGCGTCATTTTTGAAGAGTGGGGCTGATGGCGGATGAAATGGGGACAGTTGATTAGGAGATTGGGTGTGCTGTATGAGGAAATATGCCAATTTTGTTGTACGATATTGTTTTCTGCAGGATGCACGTTGGAGGTGTTGTGTATATGGACGAAATGGAGATGATTGCTCACTGAAATGGGTGTATTCGGAGAGGAGTGTGAAGTGTTGTGGGATGAATGTGCTAAGTCTGCTGCCGATTTGTGTATAAAGAAGATGCGCATTGGAGCTGTGGTGGACAAGCGATAAAGGACAATATTGGTGAATGAAATAGCAGAGGGTAGGATGGAGATGTTACTGCAGGGAGAGAATCAGGGCTTTCGAAACCAACTTCTTAAGGGTAAACGAGGCGGCTGAAAGCAAGATCAAGAATCAGGCACATGCCAATATTTTTGTTCAAGAGAATGTCAACGTTGGATCCAAAGTTATGGATGACAAACAGACAGAAATTTCCGAAGACAAGGTATCAGCTGTAATTAATTATTATTTTGTTGAGTAATTAATCTGCAATTAATGTTGTAACTAATTGTACGTTGATCTCTTGAACCTACTGCTATATATAGTCTTCCTCAACAACGTGGTCTAGATGGCATTTTAATTAATGTTGCAGGTTGAAATGAAGGCATCAGCATTCAGAGAGAAAGCTTTAGAGTTTTGGTGGAGATGATGAAGGGTGTCAAGATTGAGGAGGAAGGGGACCCAAAGTGGATGAGGCTATCGCATTGGCTGATGAATAGGCAGTTGCTAAGGTTGGTAAGTGCTTGAAAGTGTGTTATGGGTTTTGGTGGAAAGACATTTTATATTTGAAGTATTGAAGAGCAGAAATAGCTGAAACTAGGAGGATGGAGGAAACAAGTAGTTGAGATTTACCAGAGGAATCATGCCCATGCTGCTGCTGCTACTGCTACTGCTACTGCTACTGCTAAGCAGGCAAAGAAGTGAAGAAGGTACTGTGGTTGGGGGTGACCTGCAGGCAAAGCATCTTAACGAAAGATTCGGGTTTATTTGGCAAAACGTGGGTCTTTTTTGCTGTTGGTATCGTTGTTGTGGCTGTGTTAGCCAAAGGCCAAGAAATGGTGAAATCACTGAAATGATTGTTTTCTTAATCATGTTTAACTTAGTTGATAATAGAAGATGTTTAAAGGTATTATGTTCGTTTAGGATTCCCGGACATGTATGGCTTGTTGAATTGAATAGGCCTCGCTAAGGTGGCCGATCACCGACCGGTACAAACATGTGGGTGCAATTTCGCTGTGCATTATTTCCGATCGAAATTTTAAGCGGGAAGAGTGAATCAAATTTGGGCGGATCGTCCAAATGGTGTTTCGATCAAAATGCCGGCTGTAATCACTGTAGGAACACACCACAAGCACAAGTGGGAACCACCACCACCCCACCTCCTCCTCCCAAAAAAGAGAAAAAACACAAACCATGGAAACAAGCCTAAAGTGCATATATTCAAATGCATACATGGGAGCAATGTAATTAAATACGACCATTCCCAGTGGTCAACATTCATTTATCACCAGAATGAAAATCCTAGTAGTAATATATATTATTAGGCGTTAAAGCGTTAAGAGAAATCGTAGCCCCTAGCAAAGGGAAGCGGATGCGACAGTACAAAGCGGTATAATTTCTTGTCGCATTTTTACAATCCAAAAATTTGGGCCAGTTCAGTCCAAATTAATATAATACTACTACTAGAGTTTCACATTCTGTGATAATGAATGTTGACCCACTGAATAAGTAAATTACTAATTTTACATTGCTCTATGCATTTGAATATATGCACTTTAAACTATTTCCATAGTTTTGTTGTTTTCTTTTGGGGAGGAGGTGAGAGAGAGAGAGGCTATTAATGTGGTTACTGCTGTGCTTGTAATGGTGTATTCTAAAGAGATTAATCTTCATTCAGACGTCCATTTCACGATCCTATTTACTACCGTAAAGCTTGACACTGCCTTCCGAGCAAAAAAGAATGATAAGAGGCAGAGCAGGTTGCTCTGGTCAGTAAAAAATGATATGAATGGATCAACAACCCCAAAGCAAACAATGCCCAAGTGCGGCTATAAAGGACAATGATGAAGGAGAGAATTGTCAAAATGACTTATGTAGTGAAAAATGGTGAAAAAGGAAAAGCGCGAATGAATGAAATTCAGCTGTCGCGTTCAGCGAACGATTAATTGCTCACAAATCAACAAGACTTTTTAATATTAAGCAATCTAGTACCAAACAAATCCACAAAAACAAAAACAAAAATCGGAAAAAAGCTGTGTCGTCAGGTTGAATGATGATTTATTATTTTCTTTTATATTGATCAGTTAAATTAAATGTGTCGATTAATACATGACTTTTCCTTATTTAACATTTGTTTAAAGTATTGCAATGCATTTATGTTGGAGTTTTTATCCACTACCTCAAGTTTTAGAATACCTCCAATGGGAGGTTTATGATTTTTCTAAAACTTTACTACCATTGGAAACCGTGTTGAAATGTAAACTTGATTTTGGCGTAATTTCTAAAGAGTCAAAATTAAATAGGCCTTAAGGTCAGAGTTCAGAAAGCTTGTATGAGTCAATCTAGAATTATGTTGTAAGATGTATTTGTGTGGAGAATTCTAGAGAGTTAATAAATTATCTTTGTATGGAAGACAACTAGAATAAGGTAGTAAATGATAAGGTGGAAGACTACAGAAATAATCACCAGTTGAAGACTAATCTACTATAAATAGGACCCAAGCCGTGAGTGTTTGTATCAAGCAAAAATCAAGAAGTTTTGAAGTAATAAAAAGTCTCTTCCATCAAATCTTCCTACCGTCTTCCACTCTCAAATGCTTCTCCATTAATAATATCTCATTCCAACAAAGTGGTATCGAGAGCCTTGAGTTGATGATCATATCAAGAAATGGCTAAGCGGCGGCATGGTTCCCTTTCGAGTCCGATGCTCGACAAAAGCAATTATGATAATTGGAGCATCAAGATGAAGGCCCTCACTTGGATCACAAGATGTATGGGAGATAGTAGAGAAAGGCTACGATGAGCCGAATAATGAAGTGGTTTATCTCGAGGCTTCGGAAGGATAGTTTGAGAGACTCGAAAAGAGAGACAAGAAAGCTCTCACCTCGTTTATCAAGGGTTGGATGAGGATGCTTTTGAAAAGATATCGGAAGCAAAGGCGCCAAGAGGCATGGGAGAAGCTTCAAACTTCTATAAAGGGGCATATCCGGGTCAAGAGAAATACGTCTTCAAACCTTACAGAAATTTGAATTGAAGCTTTGCATATGAAAGAAGGAGAAGTCGTCTCCGACTATTTCTCTGAGTATTAACCATTACTAATCAACTAAGAGGAATGGTGAAAAGCTCAAATGGCGTAAAGATCATGGAAAAGATTCTTGATCGCTAAATCCCAAGTTCGAGCATATTGTTGCTATCGTCGAAGAAACTAAGGACTTGGAAGCCATGACTATAGAACAACTCTTGGGTTCGCTTACAAACATGAAGAAAGAAAAGAAAAAAGGAAGAGATTGTGGAACAACTCTTCCAAGACTCAAATTAATCCAAGAAAGGAAACAAACAATCATAATGAAAGTCAACACATTAGCCACGAGGGGATATTGTAGAGGCCGTGGTGAGGGGCGAGGGCGTGGACAAGGATATGGACAACGTCGACAATCAGTGCGACAACGAAAATTTTCAAGGAGGAACTCCGTCACGAGGGGCGTGGAAGAGGCAACTCAAGATCAAGGAATGATAAGTCATATGTGAAGTGTTATAATTGTGAAAAACTTTTGGTCTTATGCCTCGAGATGTAGAGCTCTTAAAATTAATAGAGAGTTGAAGAAAAGGCCAACTATGTTGAAGAAAGAAATCAAGAAGATGGTACTCTACTTACAGCTTACAAAGGCCATGAAATTGGAGAAGGATGGTACTTGGATACGGTGCAAGCAATCATATGTGTGGGAGAAAAAGCATGTTAAGTGGAGCTTGATGAATACGTGAGCGGGAATGTATCCTTTGGAGATGACTCTAAAATAGCGAGTGAAAGCGAGGTAAAATTCTTATCCGATTGAAGAATGGACAACATCAATTCATCTCAATGTCTATTATTTCCCAAACATGAAGAGCAACATCTTGAGTCTTGGGCAACTTTTGGAGAAAGGTTATGATATTCACTTAGAGATAATAACCTTTCTCTGAGACAAAGCATACAACTTAATTGCTAAGGTGCCGATGACAAGGAATAGGATGTTTGTGATAAACATTCAAAGCGATGTTGCAAAGTGTCTCGAGGCTTGCTACAAAGATGCATCTTGGCTTTGGCATCTTGATATGGGCATCTCAATTTTGGAAGTGCAGAGTTGCTCTCCAAGCGAGGAGATGGTGAGAGGATTACCCGACATTCATCATCCCGATCAAGTATGTGAAGGGTGTCTACTTGGAAAACAATTTAGGAAAAGTTTTCCAAAGAATCCTTCAAGAGCTCAAAAGCCACTAGAACTTCGTACATCAGACGTGTGTGGTCCCAATCAAACCAAGCTCTCTTGGTAAGAGTAACTATTTCCTCCTCTTCATCGATGATTTTCAAGAAAAACATGGGTGTATTTCTTGAAGCAAAATCGAGAGGTCTTTGAATGTTTAAGAAATTTAAAGTGCCGTGGAAAAGAGAGTGGCACAGAGATCAAGCCTTGAGATCGATCGGGAGGAGAATTCACCTCAAATGAATTTCAAGAGTTTTGTAGTGCAAATGGAATCGTCGGCCATTGGCGGTTCCAAGGTCCCCACAACAAAAGCGGAGTCGCCGAAAGAAAGAATAGAACAATCCTTGATATGGCGAGAGTATGCTCAAAAGCAAGAGACTTCCAAAGGAGCTGCGAGGGCATCTGAGTGTACATCAAATCGGTCACCAACAAAAAGTGTATGGGGCAAGACACCACAAGAAGCATGGAGTGGGAGGAAGCCTGGAGTCTAAATCGTCTCTGAGTTTTGGGAGCATAGCCCGTGTTCACATACCCGGCGAGCATAGAAGAAAGTTGGATGATAAAAGCGAGAAGTATATTTTTATTGAGTTCTGACTCCGACACCAAAGGATACAAGCTTTATAATCCGAATACTAGAAAAACAATCATTAGTCGAGATGTTATATTTAATGAAGAAGGAGAATGGGATTGGGAGACATGTGAGGATGACTATAACTTCTTCCCCTTACATTGTGAGGCGACATGGAGCAACCAAGAGAGGAGCCCACTACCCTCGGCTTCACGGTTGCAACTACCCAAGAAGGCGTATTGTCATCAAATGAAAGCTCGAGGAAGAAAGAACTCCACGCTTTAGGAGTCTACAAGAAATATATGAGGAAGTGAAAACCAAAATGATCTTACCTTATTTTGCCTTTTTCTTGATTGTGAGCCAATGGACTTTGAAGAAAAAGTGCGAGAGCCAAAAGCGGAAATACGCAATGGATGAAGAAATAAAGGCAATTAAGAAGAATGATACTTGGGAGTTAGCTACACTTCCAAAAGGTCACAAGGCGATCGGTGTGAAGTGGGTATATAAAACAAAGAAAAATGCCAAAGGAGAAGTTGAAGATATAAAGCGAGATTAGTGGCAAAAGGGTATAGTCAAAAGCTGGCATCGACTATGAAGAGGTTTTGCTCCGTTGCTCGACTAAAAGCGTAAGACTAATCATTTCTTTGGCGGCTCAAAATAGGTGGAAAATACATCGAGATGGATGTAAAATCGCCTTCTTAAATGGGATTCTTGAAGAAGAAGTGTATATTCGGCAACCACCGATTCTGAAATCGAGGAAGTGAAGACAAAGTTTTGAAGTTAAGGAAGGCACTTTATGGGCTAAAAGCAGGCTCTCGGCATGGAATAGCCGCATATAGACAAGTATTTTCAAGAGAAAAGCTTTAAGAAGTGCCCATACGAGCATGCTCTACATGTTAAAAGAAAAGGCGAAAACATTCTAATAGTTTGCCTATATGTGGGCTGATCGATCTTCACGGCAACAATCCGAAAATGATTGAGGAGTTAAAGAAGGATATGGCCAAAGAATTTGAGATGTGAGATATTGGACTAATGGCATATTATCTTGGCATTGAAGTAAAACAAGAGGATCATGGAATCTTCATCTCACAAGAAGGATACCACAGAGAGATTCTCAAAAGGTTCAAAATGGAAAATTGCAAGCCCGATAAGTACCTTTGATAGAGTGTGGAATCAAGTTGTCAAAAATCGACAAATCGGAGAGAATAGACCCAACACTCTTTAAGAGCATGGTTGGAAGTTCACGATTTTGACTTGTACAAGACCCGACATTCTCTATCACGGTTGGAGTAATCGGTCGTTACATGGAGAATCAACAATAACTCTTTGGAAAAGTGCAAGAGAATTCTCCGGTATCTCAAAGGCGATAGATTATGGATTATACTATTCGGTTTGAGACAAGTACAAGCTTGTGGAGTTTCCCGATAGTGATTGGGGTTTGGAGATGTGGATGACCGTAAAAGTACAAGCGGCCGCATTCTATATGGGAGACACCACTTTCACATGGATGTCAAAGAAACAACCGATAGTCACCACTTTCTTCATGTGAAGCGAGAATATGTATTTGCTACCTCGTATGTTTGTCATGCGATCAGCTCACGAAATCTGTTAAAGGAGTTGGGTTTGGCACAAGAAGATCCAACTACTATTCGCGTGGATAACAAGTCGGCTATAGCTTTGGCCAAAAACCCAGTCCATCATGATCGAAGTAAGCATATTGATGTGCTATCACTACATATAAGGGAGTGCATTGCAAGAAAGAATGTGCAAGTGGAGTATGTGAAGACACATGATCAAATTAGCGGACATCTTCACAAAACCACTTAAGCAAGAAGTCTTTGTGAAGATGAGAAACTTGATTGGAGTAAAGAAAAATCAAGTTTAAGAGGGGTGTTGAAATGTAAACTTGATTTTGAGCCTTAATTTCTCAAAGAGTCCAAAATTAAATAGGCCTTAAGGTCAAGTTCTAGAAACTTGTATGAGTCAATCTAGAATTATGTTGTAAGATGTATTTGTGTGGAGAATTCTAGAGAGTTAATAAATTAT
This sequence comes from Gentiana macrophylla, assembly GCA_026214975.1. Classification (NCBI taxonomy): domain Eukaryota; kingdom Viridiplantae; phylum Streptophyta; class Magnoliopsida; order Gentianales; family Gentianaceae; genus Gentiana; species Gentiana macrophylla. Next base: position 104,748,263 of record CM047807.1, read on the forward strand.
CTTGTATGGAAGACACTAGAATAAGGTAGTAAATCAATCACCAAACACATTTCTCTATCTTACATCTGCCTTCATCCTCTTCATCTTTTCATCTTCATTTTCAAACCCAGATCAATTTTCTTATTACTAAACCCATTTTGTATCTTATTCATCTTCAAACCCAAACCTATTCTTCTATCACCAAACCCATTTTCTATCTTATTCATCATCTTCATCTTTTCATCTTCATATTCATCCTCATCTTCACCTTCAAACCAGAAATCAATTTTCCTATCACCAAACTCGTTTTTATATATTCTTCTTCAAACCCAAACCCATTTTCCTATCACCAAACCCATTTTCTATCTTCTTCTTGAACCCAAATTAATTTTCCTATCACCAAACCCATTTTCTATCTTCTTCATTTTCAAACCCAAACCCATTTCCATATCCAACCCCGTATTCTCATTCAATTTGCTTGGAACCCCAATTTCTCAATTGCGGGTTTTGATTCCATTGTTTGATCTATCCAAATCTTGTTTTACAACCTCCAAAGAGGCTTTCTTTTGTATATTTTGGTGAGATTTGGCGTAAATGATGATGAGGATGATTATGAAGAGAAAAAAGATGGTGGGTGATGAGGAAGATGGGGAGATAGTGAAGAAAAAAAGATGATGAAGATTATGAATGCTTGAAGATTGTGAAGGAAAAAAAGAAGATGAAAATTATGGATATGATGAAGATAATGGATTTGTGAAGATTTTGTAAATGATTTGTGATGAATATGATGAATTAGGATGAAGAAGATGTGATGATGTAGGAAGATGTGATGTGTAGGATGGAATGTATATTTAATTTAGGGATCAATATGTAATAATATATATATATATATATATATATATATATATATATATATATATATATATATATATATATATATATATATATATATATTTTAAACCTATAATTTTATTGATCAAGGAAAAATTACAAGGTTTTGTGCCTGCCTCGACACCTCAAAAAAAAAAAAAGATGTCAGGATGTCCTCGATGCACATACCACCTCCTTAAAACTCTAGTCAGAAACCCAATATGAAAACCGGGTGCTAGAAAAAGAGAATGGTCCTCTGTGCATTGGCATGAAATAACTAAAACGAGAAGGATTAGGAGATGCAACTCCAAAAGCCAAAAAATAAAAATAAAAATCAACACCATCCTAAATCCTAAAATATAAGACAGCCCATACAAAGAAAATAAGAGGTTATAAGATCCAAAAAACAAACAGCTAGATTTGACTCCAAAGCAAACATGAGGCAACACCTCACAAAGAAAGCCTCAACAACAACTAGATGGTACAACATTGTAGGTTCCATAGTGAGGTAAGCCAGGCCAAGCTTTCTCCAGCTTTGTTTAAAAAGATCTGCAGCATAAAGGAAAAACACCAGCACAAGCACAGCAGGACAAGAAGGCCAAAAAAGATATACATCTAAAAACGATAGTATGCAGCACCTGTTTGCACCCTTCACGATAATGAAGGGTGCAATCCAAATATGATCAGCCGAAAACCGTGCCATTCACTCCAAAAAACAGCTTTAAAGAAACATGAATCTTATCCTACCTGCACCTTTTCTATTTGCAAAGCAAAATAGGTAATCAAAATATCTGATGCAAAAAACACCACTTACCATAAAATCGAGGCAGCGGTAGCATAGGAAAAATATCACACCAAAATGAGAGGAAGGAAGATAGATACAACTGTTTGCACTCTTCATCAAAGATGAAGAGTGCTTCGAAGAACAAAGTTGTGATTTAATGTACACTCAAAGTGGGAGTTGAAGATTATCCTAGGACAAGCAAACCAATAATTCCATCAATTGAGAGTAGTGAAATCCTTCGATGTCTGAGTTGTCCTTCTTTGTTTTAGCCAAATGATCGATTATGAATTTTATTCCCTATAAATGTGAAGCGACTTGAATATCATATTGCTTAATCAAACATTGCAACTCTTGGATGTCTTTAAGTATCTCCATGGGATTTGTTGTTTTATAAGAAAGCATTTCCACCAGAATATGAGAATCTGCTTCAACTAGTATGTTGTGAGTCTCTTTATAAAGGCACCTCTCATTTCCCGATTTCATGGCCCTTATTTGGTGACCATATTAGTCTTGATCCCAAAAGCTTGAGCACCTTGCAAAACCTTGCCACTTATCATTTCGATCACAAAACACCTTCCAGAGACGGACCAGGGTTTACTAAAGAAGATCCATCACATTTAATCTTGATTTGGCTGCATAGGAAAAGCCAGGTAACCTTTTGTATGCACTTAGTACCACCGACAGCGAGTTGTTTAAGAAAACCAGCGACAATTAATATGGAATCTTTAGAGGATCTCAGCGAAGTTTCATAATGAATCTTTGTAGCTTTGCAAATTAGCTTGATCGCTTGAATTGAAACCGAAATAGGACAACATGTATCTTCATAGAGCTTACGATTTTGTTCCGTGCTTCCCCTGAAAACAAAATAAATAAAACTTGTAAAATCTTTTTCAAAGCCCATTTACAATGATTTTGAAGCCACGATTCTATGAATGCCTTCCATGTTTGAGATTGCGGCTGAATTGTAACAAATCTGGAAATGGCACCATATTGCACGCATCACAGCACTTCAAAGGCATGCAATAAAAGTCGGATGAAGCACATGATGGACACTTAAGCGATGTGAAAGTGTGAGATCTAGGAAAAGCGGTATTTGGATTCAAGTCTTTCTCCTCGACACAACTACAACAATTGCGTAGAAGCACCTTGGAATATTTTTCTAGAGCTCCTCGACCACAGTCTCAACTTGTGAAAGCACCTTGGAATAACCTCAACACTTAGAAAACTGTTTCTAAGCACCTTAGTATAGGACACCCACAAAGGTTGCTCAAGCCTTTGATAATCGAAAGAACCTCTATCGAGGAGAATTCAACACACTAATCCAAGTGTAGAAAATATAAAATTTTATTATTGCAAAAGATGATGGTTCCAAATACAAGTACATAGCTTGGGTATTTATAGGCTAGAAAATACATGAAAATATAGATACATTGGACCAAAATTTCGTGCTATATCATTACCCAAAGGAGGACTTTTGGTTTTCTAAGTACTTTCTTCAAAGGTTGCATCTTTTGAACTTTGGCTTGATGTATCTTAACAACATGGATCCAATGAATCTAGATTTCTTCCAAGAATGTTCATCCTTCAAAAATGGCGCCCTTCATGATGATTTTGAGCTTTAATAATTAGCTAATAATACTTAATAAAGTATATATTATCATGTAGTAACATATTATAACATATGACTTAGTAAATAATTATTACGATGGTCCATGGCGATAATGTGGATTTGAATACTTCACAACTTTCTTCAAACATGGACTTAGATTCATATCATAAGCGAACCATGTATGCCAAGAGTATGTAATTGCATAGGAAAAGGTAATAAGCGATTATACAAGCGCCATAAAGAAGGATATCTTGATTGGTATGTATGGCTTCCATATCTCCCCAAGCTCGAATTTAGTTGGCCTCTTTTGTCGTATATTAGCTTGTGAGACTTCAAAATTCCCGAATTAGTAGGCAACCAAATCCATTTGGAGATAGTGCCCCAGCTTGTATATTGCATACTCATCCACTATTTCTTGAGTTTGAGATAGGAACCTCCAACTATGCAATTTATAGATCGGATCTGACTCACAGTAATTTTGTTAGGCCATAGACCTTGAGAATTCATCAATTTCCACTAAAGTTTGCATGAGAAGCTTTTACGAATACTATCCAAACCGAAAACCAGCCCATTTTCTTCAACCGGAAGACAAACATCAATCCACTTCCTTCAAGTTCTCTTCTTCTTTTCCATAGTATCATTCCATAGAAAGTGAGATAATTGCTTTAACTATGCCGAACATATCGAGGCAATTGCATAGCGACCATTAAGTTTATAGGGATAGAAGACAAGACATATTTAATTAAGACAATCGTCCACCGGTTAGTGACAACTTAGAATACCACACCACTTTAACTTCTTCCCAAATTTATGGACTAAACCTTGGAAATAAGATGCCTTGGCCCTTCCAACATATATAGGCGACTAGATAAACAAAGGAAATGTACCATGTTTGATGTCGATAATAGATTCTACCGCCATATGCGGTAGCGGAGAAGCAAATTTACCAATCATGAAGGAGCTTTTGGCGCTTAATTTTTGCCCAATTGCATTTTCATAGACTTCAAGGAACCAGTCAAAAAATTAAGCGTCAAATAAGCTCAATTGCATTTTCATAGACTTCAAGGAACCAATCAATTTTTGAAGAGAATTTTCCTCTATTTAAGAAGACTATAGGAGTGTGTAACAATTGGAAATCCTCACAGAGCACAACATATGTATCTTGCCCTCAATTAGAATGTGCTTTGAACCACAGACAATGCCTCGATCCAACTAATATGAATAGATAGGGGAGATTTGATCACACTTGCTTTATTCAGCGAGGATTGGAAAAAACCGACAAGGTTGCCATTGATGAGAAGAAGAAAACCAAGCGCCTCTAAGATTGCTCATAATCAACTAAAAAAGTTGTGTGCAAACCCAAACTTACGTAATAAGCTGTTCAAGGAAATCTAGGAAACCACTGTCAAAAGCCTTCATAACATCAAATTTGAAGATCAAATTATGACCCACAGCCTTTTTATGGATATGTTGAGCCATTTCTGGACCATAAGTATATTATCAGTGATGTCCTTACCTTTAAGGAAGGCAAAGCCCATACGAAATGATGGATGGTAGAAAATTTGCTTTGTCTGGTGCTAAGGATCTTGGTAAAGACTTTGTTAGCAAAGGTGCTAGAGAGATAGGCGAAATTCAGAAAAGAAGTTGGCACTCAGTTTTAGGAATAAGAGTAATTAAAGTAGAGCCAACAGATTTTGGTGACTGTGTACCTGCAAAAAAATCCTCTACTGCCTTCCATAGATCATATCCAATTATCTCCCAACAATGCCTGAAAAAAGCACCTGAGAAGCCATCACACACGGTGCCTTTACTTCAATCAAGATCAAAAACAACATTTTTAACTTCCTCTTGTGTGTTGGTATGATTAAGCTTTGATTACGATCATGATCCACTTAGCGTAGGATAAATTGAAAGCGATAATCAATAAATTCGATCACTAGGAACATCCATCTGAGCAAAGATTCAAAGAAGGCTATACCGGCTTTTCTATCACTTGCACTGTCATTGCACCAATTTTTTGAGCCATCTTGAATCTTACATATCTGTAATTTTCCTTTGTCTTTCCTTTGATGTGGCTTGATAAAATGAAGTGTTTACGTCCCAATCGTAAACCACTTAAAGTGAGATTTTTGCTTCCAAAATTCTTCCTCTTTGATCAAAATATTGGGCATATTGATCCATTGCATCGTGTAACTCTGCTTTGGTGGTTGCAAAGGGATTGTCATCATAAATCTTTTCTTTAGCCGCAACTACATGTTCTTGATCAATCACCCTTTGATGAATATTCCCAAAGTGCTTCGTGTTCCAAATTTTCAGCACTAATTTAAGGATCTTAAGCTTACTCATAAAGTTGGCCATGCCAATAGGAGCCCCTACCATTTGCCAGCTAGATTGCACTATTCTCCTGAAGTCCGGATGCTTTAACCACATGTTTTGAAATCGAAACACGAAGGCCCTCTTGGAAGAGTTATGTTTTCATACACTAATGGCTTATGATCGGATCAATCTACTTAAAGCTTGCACTTTCTGTCTCCGTCGCATCGACCATTGTTTATTATATATGATTCAATCAGTTTTCTTGAACATACCGAGAATTCTTCCATCCCGCCCATGTAAACTTTCCACCAATGATAGGAAATTCTTGAAGCCCACGATGCGAGATCACGGAGTTAAAATCAGCCATAGCCACGAGTTTGATTGAGAAGACCCACTTATATTCATGCGATTTGAATAACATTAAAGTCTCCTCCAATAAGCCATGGAAAATTTAGATCAACTATTTCTTGAAGAGAGTCTAAAGAGATACTCGTTGTATCCTATTACATTTGACATAGACACTAGAGATGATGAAGAGGTAGGACCATCAAATTTTGCATGAATATCTTGATCATCAATCTTTGTTATTTCAACATTGCCATGATAGCTCCAAAAAATCCACAATTTGTTTCCCGGAGCTCTTGGGCTTGATTAATATGCAATTTCACCTATATTCCTCTACATAAGATCACTTAATCATAAGGCTTTGAGATGCATTTGGAAAACCAATCCGGTGAATCTTTATAAGCTTTTTCAATCTCAAAGCGAGGTTTTCCTCTCATACATCGAATATTCCAAAAAGTCTATTAATCATTTGTAACGGTGTGGTTTGATTTAGCTCTAGTGGAAGGTTTCGAACCGAATAGTCCTTTTTGTACTTGGCGCATGCATGGCCAAGAAAAACTCTTCATCATTTTCTATATTCACAGTTTGATCCTCTTCTTGCTACATTTCTGCGTGGGAGGAACTGATCTTGTTCATGGCCTACCATCTGCAAATGGTCTAGCGAGCCAAGGAACTTGGGATTGTTGAGTCCTCGTTTTTGATTTGTATCCTTGATATATCATTCCCTCAAATTCTTTGTAAAATTTGAACCCTGATATCATCAATTGGCAAATGATTAAGAGAATTGATAGCAATTCTCTTCCATGGGTGGCTTCTCTTGAAGACCCACAACTTCCTCTTTAGATAAGGAAAACATAGGCTCTTTCCCTTCTACATGTGGCTATTCGATTTTGATTCTATTTGAGTTCTTTGGTTCATTATTAAGATCGAGAACTTCGAAACAATGTTCTCGAGGCAATTTCAATGCATTTGTGCTTTGCTTCTACATTTATCTGCAAATTTTGGTATTGAGGAATAGATTTAGGCATATTTTCAATAGGCTCTTTTGTTTAACTTTTACCTTTTCATCTCACAGATGCTTCACTAAGCAGGCTGTTACGAGTGACCCGTGTGGCAAATTGCAATATTGCGGCAATCCATCCACTAGTTCAAGTATTGCGAGAAACCAGGAGAATCTCCCTGTTGTATCCAGATCCTTTGAGGTAAAGTCTTCAACAAATCAAATTCGATTTGAATTTTTGCCACCGAAGGCTGTTTCAAGCACGTTGAAGACCAGCCCATAAAATGCACTATCTATATTATTGGGTTTGTAGAGCATAAAGATGGACTTGGATAATGTGGAAGAAAGTCTTTTATTTAATTATTGGGTCAATAAAAATTTGGACCTTGAGAGTGTGGCGCCAATTATTAGTTATTTGGACATATTTTATTTTATTGACATTAAACCATGTTTAATAATTGTCTTGTGGGCTTATTTCAATCTGAGTCCATATAGGTGGCGCCTCATTTATTGTCTAAGTTACTTAGGATTTTTACTAGTTTTCTTCTCCCACGTTGCTTAGGAGATTAGGAAGTCTTTTATTTGTAGCCTATAAATAGGCATCTAATATCATTGTAAACACTGAATCATTATTGAGATTTCAATTAAACATTTATTAAGTCGAGTCGAAGCAATTAATCACTTGCAGTGAGTATCTTCTTCGTCGTAGAAGATACACCTTTAAAAACGAATCGAGTGTCGTGAGAGGCGTTGTGTGTTCTTGGCCTCGATTTTTAGGTCGGAGACTACAGGTCTAGAGGTTTTCCTTAGCTCTCGATTGGTCCTTAGTTATTTCGGAGCGCGTGTCGCATCACCGTCAAAGATCAAGCATGGTTGCATCTACTCTTAAAGGAACCCCAAAGCTCGAAACAATTGCGAACAGACTATCAGAGTTCATCAAATGTCCAGGAAGATGTGGAAGCGCCAAACAAACCGGAGCGATTGGCGACTCTTTGGTGCATTTGTTTTCTTTGGTGCCGTGGTTTTCTTGGGCGCCGCCATTTCGTTTCCACGACTTCCTTAAAACCCAAGACTTCGGCGGCATTTGTCCCTCGGGTCACTACCCCTTGGATTCTATTGATAAGGTCGCTCAACTCCGCTTGGTCTTGATCTTTGACCTCGCCCCCAGCTGCACCCTCACCAATAACCTCGACCTCCTCGTCACCGTAGTCAGGTTCATCCTCGTCGACGTCGACCACCTCTTCTTCATTGCCTCTTCTTGCGTCGTCACTCATGTCGACATCCTCCGAGCCATAGCCATGGCGGCGGCGCGGACTTTTCATCGATTGTGTATACTACGAGGACATCACGGAAAGAAAAGCAGGCGAGGTGGATCGACTAATCACTGAACATGGAAGTCGGGCCGATGTGAACATAATCACACCCGAAACCTCACCCCCTCCGTTTTCCACACAAAGGCAAACCCATATATCATCTGGGCATCTATCTATCGATGAATTTACGGGGGAAGAACACATGCATATTGAAACACAAAGGTTGAATTACGATTCACACTCAAAGGGATCCTAAACTCTAGTAGCGTTTCAATCAAATATAGCCTTCAAACAAAAGGAAAAACACACTTGAAATCAAAGGAATGGAATCATACCTGAAAATATAGAAAGCTTGAACAATGATCGGAAACTGAAACTCTCGCCGGAATTCTCTCGCCTCATTTGCCGGAAAATGTTTCAGAAAAGGGAAAAGTGTATAAATAGGGGAGAGAACCCCTATTTATAGATGGGAAATGGAGGAAGTAGAAAGCGCCGTTTGATTCGAAATTCAAAAATAATTATTACTAAAACGGTTTTGATATGTCTCGGCCAATCGGGGAAGAGGGCGATTCGTGTCAAGCGTCGTGTCATTAATGGGACAGGCGTGATGTTTCGCGAACCAATCGACGGCTGCGACCACAACCTCTCTCCGGTTAAAAGGCTCACGGCCTCGATACAAAAGCGGCTCTCACGGCCTTGGCTTACGACCATCTAAACCCGTTCGCTCTCATAGCCCGGTATCTAAGCACGCCATTACAATGCGCGGCACACATCGATAACTTCATAGCGCGATATAAACAACGATTCAAGCCCGATAACCATTATCGGCATGTAATCACCTTTCGCGCTCGTGGCGCGGCACCAAAGCTTGTCCTTTACAATGCGCGGCATGTTAGTAATACCATCTGCAGCGGAGGCGATTTAAGGATCAGATCTATAAATTACACGTAATAAAATAACTAGATCTACATCTACAAGGGGTTGTAGAACATACCTCTTGGATCTCAAAATCCAAGTTGAAGAACATAATAGAAAGAATAAACAAAGTGTGTGAAGAGCACCACGATCTTCCGTCACGTGTGATCCAAGCAACTCCGGTGGAAGGAAATTTCGTCTCGAATCCTTCCGATATGCTACCGGAAAAACCTCCAAAATTTCCCCTTATTCTCCCCTTGGCGAATTTTATTCTTCTCCTCTCTAAGAGGTAGAAGTCGAATTATGTGTGTGTGTAAGGCAGGAGAACTCTCATTATATAGGAGAGTAATCCTTGACCTCCAAGGATTTTATTTTGCTAATAAAATAAATCCAATAAGTAAAAATAATCCCATAATATTCTAGAACAAATCTAGAATAATATTTATCTTTATTTCTTACCATAAATATTTATCAATAAATATTTTGTCTTGCATGTCTTATTAATCAGAAAGAAAACAATTTCTTGTTTCTAAAATAAGCCTTGTGGCCGAAATTCATCTTGTGACCTAGTCACAATGATTTTCGACTATGATACACAAATTGGGCCAAGATTATGAAAAATGCTTTTTTCACATATTTAATTATTTAGCTCAAACTAATTAAATAGTTCACTAAACAATTAATTCACATATCGTTTTAATTAAATTCCAATAAGAACTAAATTAATATTATTAGGATTCGACGTCCGAGAATAGCTATGCTATATTTGGAGGCACGTCGGGGACCAATGGACTAATAATCGTGGCTCCGATAAATCAAATAAATAATTATCTTATGAGCGAATAATTATATTCGATAAATCAATCACGGGAATATGCCACCATAATCCCGTGATATCGCACTCCTCCGATTATAAGATTATATTTATCTCCTCACGAGAATGATAATAGCGTCCATTGATATAATCATTACATATGGATTAATCCTCATAGCATCGTTCATTCTAAATCGGGAAGTTACCGTTAACCCTTATCGAGAACCTCTTATCCTTATTTACTATTAACCCCTAGTGATCAATTAATTCATACACCCTCCTTTGGTAGCTAATCAGTGTAATATGAACTCGCGCGATCGATCAGTTTCTAGGATTAACAAATAAGGGAACTGTCTATCTACTTCCATAAATGGAAGGAATGGATTCCGTATATGTGATAACACAAACTACTCACTCAATCCAGTACAATGCCTAGATGGGGTAATTCAGATCACAGACTCAGTGTAATCCTTAACCGTCAAGTCAAACCTCATGCGATTCAAGCGGTTGGTATGATCACCTCGAGATTAAGATATATCCATAAATATGATCATCGATTGATTCGATAAGACTTATCGATTACGGAATTATATCGTGAACTCACAATCAAATCGATCCGATTACATATGATATATATCATCATATAAATGCCCCAGCTTAGGTTCTCTTAACGAAAGTCCGGATAAGACAATCACACCTATTACATTGCAGGCGCATTAATAGCACGTTAAAGGAGAGACCCGATACTCTCGATTAACTTCACTACGGGCTAATTGTATTTTAAGTACATCTTCACTAACTTTCAATCCTCCCGTGTATATCCCATACACTTTGAGTTAAGTGATTACATAAGCGATATACTTTTGGGTTTTACGTAGTGTAAATACTATTGTCACATCGGTGAATATGAGAATAATAAATATGAATAATAATATCATTTCATTTATTAAATAAAACAATTACAAAATTGTCTTTCGGGCAATACACACTAACACACGATATCGTCGATAATTCGCAAACACGATATCGACCTTCGAATTAAGCCCGATAGCCATTATCGGCATCTCCGTCACAAATGGCGACAATGAAGTCGGTTCTCTCTTGCTGGCCCATTGAACTCTACTCTGCCTCGCCGAGCGAGCAGGCAAGGCCGCAGTAGGGAGCCATTGATATACTCGGTGCGGATTGGAACCCGAGCATCTATATTGGGCCTGAATCCAAGCCCAACAACCGATTGAGGACCTCGTCCCGATTGTCTGCAGATTATTAAGCCGGACTCATTCCCACTCCGACACCTCGGACATAGTGGAAGCAACCCGTATTACCAGGCTAACTAAGCTTGAGTTGATGACATCAAGACAAAAGAAGATATGAGTCGACCTCTACCCAGATCATTTGTCCGCCACCTCATCCTTATATTTATACAGTCGACTTATAGTTAATTATCCTTAATTATGCTTTTAGTGTCTTGTCATATACAGACTAAACCTACTTAGTCCTTGCCTATATATATGAGATCACATTGCAATAGAAAAAGGGCCAAGAACTAATATATCTGAGAGATCTTCTGTCGATTTATCGACTCGACTTGTGTTCTCGTTCATAAACATCGATCCGACCATCTTGTTCTTGTTAACCACCACTTTCTCATTTGAAAAAACATCCACAAACAACTTTATGTCTTCATTATATCACTTTGGTACGCAAACACGATATATCCGACTATATCAATTATTATCTTATGTATGTAAATTGTATATATAGATCCAAATATATTTAATTTCTTCCCCGTGTGCATCATCAGTAAAAATCGATAATAAAATATTTACACAATGGGTTCATGTTATAAAGTAATAAAATGTTTTTGTAAAGTTGTAAATGATTTATATAAAGGTTTATAAATCGATGATGTGTGAAAAGTTTTATGATTGCTGGAAAATGTGTATAAGTTGCATGGCGTGACAGAGTAATAGAGATTTTAAAAACTCCATGATAGGTAGTGATGTTAAGCGAGCGAGGCATTTCGTGAACAAGCTCGTGTTATTTCATTTAGTGTTCGTGATCGTTTGTTCGTTTGAAACTTAACGAGCCGAGCTCGAACATGATTGTAAGCTCGTTTGCATAGCGAGCGAACACGAGCTTTGGTTCGTGAGCGTTCGATTATGTTAGCGACGTGTTTATATAAATCATTGATTTCTGATGCTTGGCTCAAAAGAGGATAATTCGTTCATTAAATCAAATAGAACATAAATTGAATTTATATAATAGTTAGATATTCTTATAGTAATTTTTGTTGTGTAATATATGTAATTTTAATGTATAAGCTTGTTATTTTTAGATTTCTTGACTTTATGTTTTATATCTTATGAAGCGAACTTGAGCCGAATTCGAGCCAAACTCGAACGAAGACCAAAAATATGTTTAACGAACCGAGAATTTCGAACACGAGTTTGAATATTTCATCTTTTAAGCGAAATTGAATTCGAGCATAAATTTTATTCGTTTAACAAACGAGCAGTACCGTGAAATTAAGCGAGTTTGAGTTGAGCCAATTAATATTCAATTCAAATTTCGATTTCATTTCATTTCATTCGTTAACGGTACTAGGACCGGAGATATACTTACTTGTATTGTTTCTATTGAAAAGAGCAGACATTTCTCTTTGGCTGCGTTTCACACAAAACCTTCAAAATCAACCATTCCAATGGAGGAAACCGCCCCAAACATCACAAACCACCTCTCCCTCTATCAACCTCTCCGGCGGCGCCTGCAAAGTCACTGCCTAAACGATTCATAAGGAGTCAAATCCCAGACTCAATCCTCCACGACGCCGCCTTAAACGATGCCATCTCCGTCTTACCTTCCAACTACAACTTCGAAATCCACAAGTGCGTCTGGCGCGCCCGCTCCATCAACGCCAAGTGTGTGGCTCTTCAGTTCCCCGAAGGCCTTCTTATGTACTCGCTCGTCATCTCCGATATCCTCCAGTCGTTTACCTCCGTCACTCATTGCTTCGTCCTCGGTGACGTCACGTTCGGTGCGTGTTGTGTAGACGACCTTTCCGCCGCTGCGCTTTCGGCTGATCTTTTAATTCACTTTGGGCATAGCTGCCTTGTTCCTATCGATTTCACTGCTATACCTTGCTTATACATATTTGTTGAGATTTTTATTGACGTGAAGAAGTTTTTTGAGCAAATACAGCTCAATTTTTTGCGAGAGGAAACCGAGAAATTCAGCTTCATTTTAGCTGGAACGATTCAATTTTCACATGCAATTCGGGCAGTTAGGCCCGAAATAGAAAGCCTAGGGTTTAAGGTTTTGGTGCCTCAATCCAAACCCTTATCTGCTGGGGAAGTACTTGGATGCACTGCTCCAAGTGTGAGTATAGGCGGTGAATTAAGCAAAAAGGGTGAAAATGAAGAGGTGATTATATTTGTCGCGGATGGGCGGTTTCATCTGGAAGCGTTTATGATAGCGAATCCAGGAGTAAAAACATTTAGGTATGATCCATATCTTGGGAAATTGTTTCTTGAGTACGATCATGTTGGGATGAAGGAGGAGAGGAGAAGGGCAATTGAAAGCAAAAGGAGCAAAAGAATTGGGGAATTGTTTTAGGTACATTAGGAAGACAAGGAAATCCAAGGATATTGGATAGACTGGAAGAGAAAATGAGTGAAAAGGGGTTGGATTGGACAGTGGTGTTGATGTCTGAGATTTCTCCTACAAGGATCGCGTTGTTTGAGGACTCGATTGATGCTTGGATTCAAATTGCTTGTCCTAGGTTGTCAATTGATTGGGGGGATGCATTTGTGAAGCCCCTTTTGACCCCCTTTGAGGCTGAGATTGCTCTTGGTGATTTACAAGGATGGTGGGAGAGGAAGAAGAAGAATAAGGTTAACAAAGTGGATTTGAGTTGCAACGACTGCTCGCGGAATGAATCTTGTTGCTGCAAATGTAGTGATGGTGATGGCGGGGAAAAGAAGGAGAAGGGTGCTTTAAAAGTGGATTATCCAATGGATTATTATGCTCAAGATGGTGGACAATGGAATTCCTCTTACTCCAAGAAGCCTAGTCGTCGTAATCTGCAGAAAAGTATACACACATGAGATGATAGAGTAGGCCAATTCCCCAGTGTTTGGATCAGATGGTGGAAGTCCTTCACCTTCATTTTGAGCTTTTAGTTTAATGTAGTGCGTTTTTAAGATATCTTTTTGTTGGTCTTCATTTTGTAACTGTTTTCATACGACACGATCATATGCCCTTTTTATGTTTTTGGATGGATTGCATCAATACACTCTTGATTAATTGTAATGTACTGTAATTTGTAGCTTCATCCCTTTAGAAAATCGACTGACAACTGATGTTCTTCTGGTTGAGCTTTCGATTAACCGAGTGTTCAAAAAAAAAAAAAAATACAACTAAAAATCGATCAAAAAGAAAACCAGAGGGGCCAATCTATAACAATATATGTATAAACAACAGTTAAATCAGTAAAACTAAAAGATTATAATAAAGCTGTTTTACATGAACTGCAAATATGTACAACTACTTCCTGCTACATCTGTAACTTTAAGCTTTAATAAAATAAAAATCAAACCAATACGCTGTAGAAAATACTTTTCATACGGAGCTACTAACTCAACGTCAACGTCAATGTCTTCTGCAGATAGAGATACTTTTCTACTTTCACCAATAACACTTTAAATGCGATAGTTCTGCAATCTGATGTCAACTGCATTCAAATAAACGAATGAATATGTAACACTGATTTAATTTACAAATACCAACCGATAAAATGATTCATCCAAATACCTGAGAGATAATATCAGAGATACCGACTTCTTTCCGAGCAACTTTTTCCTCATTCTGTACCAGGGCAGTGTGCTGGCTGAAACATGGGAGCTGCTCGCCTTATAAGCATATGGCATAACTCACTCAGGACTAGGGCTGTAAATCTTATTGTTGTTCTCTCTCTGTGTGTGTGTGTGAGAGAGAGAGAGAGAGAGAAAAGACATACCTATGAAAGGATCTTTGCTTCCCTTTTATCTTCCAAACTCCTCCTTCTCAGCACAATATACAGACTTCAAGAAAGAACATCATTTCCACAATCAATCAAAGACTTTGGTAGAGACGGCTTTTAGTCTTGGGATTTAGTTACCATAGAACAAAAGGCATCTGAAAGCTCAAGTGCATTCTCCCATTCGTTAGCCTTGACTAGACCTTTAATTAGATTAACAAAGACACCAAGCTCAGGAATTGCACCTTTGTTTATCATGTCCACATACAACTCAAATGCCGTATGAACTTTATGTGAACAACATAAGCTTTCAATTAGAGAAGAATACATATCCTTCACAGTATACATGGATGATGACTGAACTGAGATATCTTTAACCAGCTCAACGGCAACATCTAGTTTTCCAGCTTTTTCTAAGCTATCGATTAAGAGTTTGTACACCGTAGCAATAGGCACAGAATCACTCTCGCTCGTTTCATCCAAAAGTCCAAGGCTTATTATGAACTCTCGGTTAAATCCTTCAATAACCTTACGGTAGCTTGCGATTTGCATTGGCCAATAAGTTCTCTTCATATCCTTCAGGAGTTCACAAGCTTCATCCAATAATCCAGCATCACAATAATGCTTTATTAGCACGGCATAAGTGAGCGTGGTTTGGAGCATAACCTTCTGTGCCCATTTTATGGAAAAGCTCGGTGCATCGGTCCAGTTTACCAGCTTTACCAAAACCATCAATCATAGCAGTATATGTCACGACACTCGGTTGGCAACCTTTCTCTTGCATCATTACCAAAAGCTTATATGCTTCATCTGTCTTCCCAACCTTAGAAAGGCCATCAATCATCTCGGTGTATATAACGACATTAGGAGGACAAGAATTCTCAAGCATCTTCGACAATACCTTGGTGGCAAGATCTAGAGCGTTTATCCTTAAACAATCGGTCAAGCAAAGAGCCGTAAGTATAAACAGTTGGCCTGTATCCATGCTCAATCAATTTAGCATACATCTCTTGTGCCTCGTCTAGTTTTCCATCCTTGCATAACCCATCAATAAGAGCATCATACAAAATTTGATTTGGCTCACAGCCATCCATAAACATTACCTCCAGTAAATCACGAGCCTCTTTTACCTTGTGAGCTTTACATAATCCATCAACCAAAGCTCCGTATGTAACAACATTCGGCTCTGTAGCACAATCATCTTCAGTCCTAAAGTACATGTCCACCTCAGGAACATTAGTATTTCCTGTCATTCTAGCGAAAATTTGGCAAGCTTTACCGATATCTCCAGCCTTACAAAAACCGTCAATCAAAACTGTGAGAGTTACAATATTAGGGATACATCCTTACGACAACATCAACTCGAATAACGCATTTGCCTCGTCTATTTTCCTCGTCTTGAGGTAAGCGTGGATAAGAGCAGTATATGTAACCACATTGGGTGAGCAACCATCCCTCACCATTTCATCAAACCACTTACGAGCTTGTTGAATAAGGCCAAATTTACAAAAATTGTCAATTAAAATTGTGTAGGTATAAATATCAGGAAGAATTCCATTCTTTTTCATCTGCTGGAACAATACGAATGCCTTGTCCAGCTTGGAAGCATTGCAAAGGAAACCGATAACTTTGGAGTACGTACTAACATCAGGTACAAAACCCTTGGTCATCATTTCACGGATTACACTCAAAGCTTTCTCAAACATCCCAAGCGCATGAAGGCAGCGAGTATAATTACAGACATTAACTTTATTTAGAAGAACACCTCGTTGGAGCATTTCATCATAAGCTTTCTCAGCAAGTTCAAAAGCATCCAAGCTAGGTAACTCATCATTCCACAAATAGCACCAATTAATACATTGTAAACCACATAACCTGGTTGGTACCCACAATCCTCTATTTTTTCAGCAACTTATAGGCGTAAGAGTAATCTCCCGACCTGCAATAGGCATGAACGAGAGAATTAAATATTTTAGGACGAGGATAACAACCTTCCGTAATCATCATACTTACAAGTCTTTTACACCTACCTAATTTTCCCTTATTCAAACAAGCACAGAGCAATATCTCATAAGTTACATCATTCGGAATGCAGGAATTACACCGCATTCTACTCAAAATTTCCATAGATTCTGCAAAAAAAGAAGCCTCACATAATCCGGATATCATGTTTGTGTACATAACTGTATTTGGCACAAAATCTTCCTTCTCAATCAAATCAAGAGCTTCCCTCCATTTGCCCTTTTTACACAATGCACGAACAAAACAATTCAATGTGTGCGTATCCATCTTAAATCCCAAATCCGACATCTCTCTGTGAACCAAAGCTGCAGTATCAAACCTATCTGCTTCTAGAAACACCTGAACCAAGGAAATGTAAGTCACTCTAGATGGTTTATATCCATAATCCTTTAACCTACCTAGCTCCTCCAATGCAATATTCCACAACCCGTTTCGACAACATTTCCTAATTAATATATTGAGAAGTTTCCCCAGCACTTCCCTGTCATCATTCTTCATTTCCATAAAGATGTTTTCTTGCATTCCATCTCTTTTATAACAGTCAATTAATTCTAGTAAACAATCATATACAACAGGACTATGTGTATAACCAATCTGCCTACCAGCCCACATGAAAAATTTCACACCAAGTACTTTATTCTGCACATTCTTTAACACGTCAATAACCAATTTTTCATTCAGTTTCCCCCTAAACGGCCTAAGAAATTGCTGGGTTTTGTCACTGGAAGCATCGTTATTATTCCGAAGAGCATCTATTACAGCAAGAGCATCAGTAGAGCACTTACCAGCGTCAGATTCTGCCACTTGGGAACTAATTTCAGTATCCAGTAATGAATCCTTCAAAAGGAAAACTCTTGTGGAGAAAAAGACCTGTTTTGGAATTTTCATTTGCAGGAAGTTGAATTCTGGGCCAACTAAACCTTCAGATTATTGTCATTGTCTGTGGTGATGGCTCTAAAGA
Source organism: Gentiana macrophylla (assembly GCA_026214975.1). Lineage (NCBI taxonomy): Eukaryota > Viridiplantae > Streptophyta > Magnoliopsida > Gentianales > Gentianaceae > Gentiana > Gentiana macrophylla. The sequence continues at coordinate 104,766,208 of CM047807.1, forward strand.
ATAATTTGCGGGAATGGTGAACTAGGTTTTGGAAGAATGGTCGAGAAAGTGGTCGTAATGCAGCGAGTTTCAATACCATTCTGCCCATTCCCAGAGCAAAGTTCTTTACAGAAGGAGGTGAAGGGGTTCAATTGGCATCAAAGCAAGCATGGGTATAGGGGTTGGGTGGAACGGGAAAACGAGAATGATTAATTTGGGGGAATCGGGAAACTGAAGCAGTCCAGATTATTTGGTTTTGGTTGTTGTTAAGGTGGTCTGAGTGATTTTTTCCGAACTCGTACATTTTAGCCGGAAGGCAGACGCAGACCGGAAGAGTTGTTTCAGGTCAAGACGATTCGCTACTGTTTCTGCGCTGAATAAAACTTTTATTGTTTAAAATTCGTTAAACTATAAAATATATTTTAAAATATACTTTTAAAAAACTTTAAAATTGAAGTATTTTCTTTTTTTTTTCCTCCAAAAAAATGCTTATTTATGTTGCAATATACCAACCATAATTTCTATGGGTGAACAAAAATCTGATAAGCAAAAAGAACAGAATCGAACCAAATCGAATTAAACCGAAAAGGTATAAACCATGATTTTTTGGTCGGTTTCATATAACTAAAAAGCAAACCGATTTAATACAATTTCGTTTGATTTGGAAAAATAAAAACCGTTTAAAACCGGACCAAACCGGATTGTGTGTGTGTGTGTGTGTGTATATATGTGTGTGTGTGCGCACACACATACCAACATCTATTAATACTTTAAAACATCAGTGTGCTTTTTTCAGTCCAACTCAACCCGTTTAAACTTTGTATTTGTAATGTATTATGACAATCCAAAAACCGTCTCCTTCAGTTTCGGGTTCCTTCTCTTGATGACAGCCTGAAGAAACTTCCCAGAATATGAAGAACAAAACGAGGGGGTAATTTTTTGGGGTGTTCTAGACTGCACTTGAGATGTTGTTTCTCAAGCTGCCCACGTATCCAATACTGGGATTGGAATCAAGTCATCGTAGTTCCTTAGGGATTTGTTTATATAGAGAGACTTGTGCCCTAGGGTTAGCGTGTGGCGTGTGCGTGATGGACAGCGATTAGCGTGCTCACAATGAAAATAGATTACGGTTGTTTTATCTCCTCAATTTTAGGAGATAATTATAGTATTTGAATATTTGTATTAAATGATAAAGATTAGAGCCTCATGGCTCAGGATTCTTTCCATAGTTATCATGCTCATTATATAAACACGTGGGAAATATGATAAGAGCGACTCGGGCTGAAACGGCTCGGCTAGTGTAAGTAGAATGGTAGATTGGAGAGGACCGACCCGACCACGAGGATCGATTCACGGGTGAGTAGAGCACAAGGGTTGGGCGACCAAAAGGAAAATAGGGCGAGAGATAGATTTGGGGTGACAGCGCAATCCGGCCCGACTTAATTCGCTCGGGCGACTATGGAGGTCGAGGAGCATAGCCGAACTAACAAACAACCAAAAGCGGTTTATAAACATGACGACCTAAACCGAGCACCAAGGCGGTCGCGGACGGACTAAGTACTTGTACCCGGCCGACCTCGAGGAGGTCGGGCGGGTGCAAAAGCGTGCTCGTAAATGTCGAGGGACGAATGTGCGAGCTACATCAGTGAGGTTCTTAACACCATTTTCTCCATACTGATCGTCGAGCCACTAAGGAGGTGCCACGTAGGTAGGTACAATTCTTGACATCGTCATATTACTGATCAATTATTACTTCCATATCCTAAAAATTCAGATTTTATAATTTGTTGATAAGAGAATCTCAAGTACATGATACTTCACAACTCACCACCACTATATCTTTCTTCTTTCTCTGCTTCCCCAACACCAATATTTGAAATATATAAATGCTGATTTGCATTACTTACTTTTTAATGATGTTGATGAAGTTAATAATGGAAATTTTCCGATTTGTTCATGTGTAAGGTTTGACATCTTATATCAATAAATGCATTTATAAATATTAGTTTTTTCTATGAATTTGCTTATAAATTGATAATGTTGGAAAATAACATTGTATAGATAATCAAAATCAGAGTCGGTGTTTTGGAGAAAATAAAACCATTAATATGTTCTAACTAAATGAAGCCCAAAACTACATCACGTTTTTTTTATCATTTGAAATGTGTGAAAGTTAATTTACCTTCTATTTATCTCTCATTTACTTATTAAACAAATCATTCCTCTTTTCTCCTTAACCTTACTCAAAAATGGATTTTTGAGATTTATATATGTTATTCGATAATATAACGGTTAGTTCATTATTAGTATTTTTTGAAGTTGATGATTTATTGATGAATTGAAATGAGTAAGATATGACTCTTTTATTATCTTGTTTGTCCCAAACTTGGAAATTTAATGGTAGGTGTATGTCGAGTTTGTTGTGTTGGATGATACTGAATGAATGTTTTTTTGGAACTTTAAGATTCGCATAATAGATGTTAGTTAAATATAAAACATATGTTAAATCATCTCATTAGATTTACTGGCATATAATACTAATGTATTACATATGTTATCATTTTTGTTACCAAATTTTTTGTGATTTTCCTATCAATAATTTTAATTCTAAAAAAAACCGTAAGAAACCAGAGGCCAAACAGAAACAAATGGTTTACGTCTTAAAACCAAGTCTAGTTTGGTTTGAAATTTAAAAGCAGGATAAAATGGTTCGATTTTAAAAATGTTAAAAGCAGCCGAATTGCAGGATCGTATTCACCTCTAAATCTCTAATAATTTCCCCAAAATAAACAATGTTAATACTGTACTTGATATTATTCACCTCGTCTCGTTATAGATATATGCGTTTCCCTCCCTAATTTTCGGCCGTTACCTATTTTCAGTGCCCAAAAAAAAAAAAAAAAAAAAAAAAAAAAAACTATTTTTAGCAAAACCTTAAAATCCATTCATTTGGTTTAAACACATATTGATAAGAATGATGACAATGGACTCTTTTTACTTTTTCTTAGCAGTTTGGATCAATTTGTTCATTAATTTTTCCTGTCAGACAAATTACAAGGGTCGTCGCAGACAACCGATTTAGGTTGTTCTGTTGATCGACAACATTTTCAGGTCGTCGTGCCCTCAATTTGTCTCCAAAAAATTGGAATTTTATCAAAATATATCATTTACTGCTGCAGAAACACAGGTAATTAATATCCAAAATCCTTTACAATGCTTTTCTGCTTTTTCAAGATTATTTGTTTTCTTGGATCCATATATTTTAATTAATCCCAAAACACAGGTTTCTATGTAATATTGGGAAATTCCTTTTATTTTGTTTTCCAAATAATTGACACAATTATGATTTATGATACATATCAGGAGGATGAAGATCAATAACATAAGTATGATCATTAATGTCACAATACTCCTCATTGTATTGATGTCCATCACGCCGACTACCGAAGCACATGACATGAGGTTAGTGATAACAAACAACCACACAAATTATTTGAGTTTAAGATGTTTTTCATTCAACGACGATTTCTTGGCTCAACACTTGAAGCCGAATCAGAACTACACGTTCGGGTTCACAACGAGGAAGTTCTTCCCGTCTGCAACGATGTTTAATTGCTCAACAAATATGGGGGTATTTGTGGCGTACAGATATGATTATGATTGTAGCATGGCAAAGTATGGATTATGTGAGTGGAGATTTGATGAAAACAAGACTTACCTATGGGAACCTAAGACTCAGAAATGGAGAGGTATTGATTATAATCCAAACTATGAGTCTCTTACTAGAGGGGGTGTTGTTAAAGGCTATTACTCTAATAAATAATAAAAATGCCCCCCAGGCCCTTCATTTGTACCTCAACTTTTCTCCAAGGTACCCTTGTTAAGGGTATATGGAACATGTATGTATATTGAAGATTATATTTATTTGTATTGCATGTGAGAGTTGGATGTGACTATGATTTCATCTCATTTTTCTTATATATACGCGTGTCATACACTGATCTTTGTATTATAATATTAGAATGTTTATCAAACTTTATGTGTAATACTCGGGATGGATCATATACATTATTGTTAAACAGATGATGAAGAAGTTGTTGAAATCTGATTAAGAACTTAAAAACAAACAGAATATGATCAAGATGAGCAAAGTGTGATCAAGATCCAGTTAATGAAGAACTTCATTGCAAAATCGATCGAAAGATAAATTACATGTGAATATATATTGATGATCTAAACTTCATACATTACAAATTTACAAGGAGTAATTAAGCTTTGGTATTTATACACTAGAGATGGCTTTGGCTAATTAAGAAGACGATTTGGTGTATACAGATAGTTAACTGACTTAATTGTACACCAATTGTTTGAGACAAAGTTATAACTTACCAACTTCGTCTTCAACTTTCACTTAATTAAGCCTTCAACTTGTATAACTTGAACAACTGGATTCTTGCTTCATGGAACAGAATCGAATGCAAAATTGATCAAAATTGTTTCATTATCTCGGGAAACTCCTCCTCTGCCATACACAAGTTCGCTTCCTTAATTACTGCACAACAATTGTTTTCCACTGAAAGAACTAAACACATCGAGAGAGAGAGAGAGAGAGATGTTCATTATATATGTCCAAAATCAAGTATGTCCGTTAATTCTTCAAACCAGCTAGCTAATGTTTTCACTAAAGCTTTGTTTTTCTCACATGCAAAAGCAAACTCAATATGGAATGTCTCCTGCACTTTCGTTAAGGAACAAGCCCGCGAGCCTTAATTAAGCTCAGCCCACCTACTAGCTAGATCCAGCCCAAATGTTCTCTAACCTGTATCCTAATGCATATTTCCTATATATGGTGTAAAATGGTTGTTAAAAAAAAAACAGATCCCAAAAGATCTAGTGATCATTGTATTTATTCTGTTAACATTAATGCTAAATGACAAGTTAGCATAAATTCACTAAGGTATGTAAAGTGCAAAGTGCAAACAAACAAACAATTTTTTTTTTTTTTTTTTTGTTGTTTTTTTGGAAGGTGGATGTGCAAATCTAAGCAAGTGTGTAATGTCCCACGTTGGAAAAGTAGTAGAATGCTCATCCCCATATAAGTGTGAGATATAAATGTCTTGTCAACTCGGGTTAGCCCTTTTAGACCAAGCGAGGACGGCGGTCTAAGCAGTTGATCGGACATTTATGACTCATTTAGTGCTACCAGTCCCTTATAAGGGGAGAGAATGTAATGTCCCACATTGGAAAAGTAGTAGAATGCTCATCCCATATAAGTGTGAGGCAGTAAATGTCTTGTCAACTTAGGTTAGCACTTTTAGGCCAGCGATGATGGCGGTCTAAAGCAATTGACCGGATATTTATGACTATTTAAGCGCTACTGCAGACCAGGGATGCAGGGTGTTACAAAGTGTGACAGCATAGTTTATTTAAGCATTCTGGGGCCAGAGATCCAGGGTGTTACAAAGTGTGACACATAGTTTGTGCCCTTGTCATTTTTCTACTTTTGAGGATTTAGGTTTGAAGAGAGTACAATTCTTCTTCTTTTTCTTTTTTTTGAAGGAGGAGAGTACAATTCAAGCCTTTAACATTTTGCATTCATTTTGTTGCATTTTCTTTTGCCTATTTGCCTGTGTCCTTGATGCAGCAGACATGGCCGGTTTTTGTTTTGTTGTTTTTTTTCTCGAAAGGTTGTTTTGTTTTTAACATCTGCATTTTCTCTTTGACTTTTTCCAGTTGTCCTTGACGCAGCAGACATGGCCATATTTTTGCCTTGCTTTCGACACCTGGTCCTCTAGATCTCCTTTATCATCATTCTAATATAAAGACTAGATTATTTTTTATCATGAAAATTGCTGGAGGCCACAACAAAATTTAACATAACCAATCATACAACTATTTTTACTTCCTCCCGTATCATCGTAGAACTCGTATCCATCAAAATAAGTAAGGCTGCAATTAATTGATATAATCAATGATGACACAATTACATTTACACCATGTACATATCAATTATATACATGCACGTACGTAGGATCCAAATCAATCGATTACCGTATAATTCTACAATCACAATTAATCGAGACACAACGATCGACATAACATTCTTTTTTACACCATCGATTATGATGATCTAATCCCCATTAGTTGATTGGGAATGTTTGTTCATATTTCAAAGCTTAATGTGTTGTTGTCATCTTCTCCCATTTTCATTGTATTACTTGTTTGTGTTGTCACCTAGCACTTGCACACACACACACACACACACACACACACACACACTTAGTTGAGACCGAAAGGAGATGCTTGATATGGGAGAAGGGATAGGAAAACCGGAAGGTAAAATCGACCTTAAGTGGAACTCGATTTCTTATCCGGGGGTTGTTATTCATTCATTGCACTCAAGAAGTTCATCATCTTTGAATCATTAGGTCTAGGGTCTTTAGACCAAGGAGGAGGCATAGTGTAATTCTGTACACTCGTACGAGGGGGAGTTGCTAGCTTAGGAGTGCACCGATAACACACACTTGAACACTAATGGAAGCTTGGTAGGTAGTTCATTCGCATAATGCTAGTAGAGATTGGCTTGATCATTGCATTGTCTTGGCTAGGTTTTTTTTTAATCATTTTATCACCTTTGTAGTAGTAGAATCTTAGATACATTTACCTTTTTGTATTGTTGCGACTTAGATCAAGATAATAATAGCTTGTTGGTATTTGACCTCACAATCCTTGTGGGATACGACATTGACCACTAGACTAGACTACAATTGACCCGGTACACTTCCGGTAAGATTGGACACCTAGAAAAGTTTTATCAGCGTGCCAAAGAGGGCTTAGCCCGCACCAAATCAAAGGCAAAACACTGTTTAGTTTGCTGATCAGGTTTCGCACGAGCCAAACAGGTGTAGGCACGCCAAAACCTTCTGTTTTGTGTTTTGAGCCCCAAATCTAGTTTTGATGATTAGTATTCATCAATGTCTGTGTAATGTGTTAGGCTTTGTTAATGTCTAGTGGTCTAGGTGAATGAGTAGAAGTTGTAAATGAGCCTTTCTTTGAAAACACTTAGGTTGCTAGTTAACAATTAATAACATACATACTTGTGTAGATAAAAGCCTAAACATCATATTATTCTTGGTAAAAACAAGCCTATATCGCAATGTGTGGGCGGTTAGTAAAAGTGAATAACTCTGATGGTCTTTGAGGGGCACCAGGAGTGGAGGGACTTCGCCGAACGCGTACATTATCGGGGCTAGCCCGTGGCTATTGGTGTGATCCACCAATAGGTTGCACCAGATACTTCGTGGTGAGTAGCACCATGCGTAATGCCCCTGGATACTGATGTAACAAAGATAAGCTAAGCTAAAAACAATTAGGATCCCACGACATGTTGATGAGAATGAAGTGAACTCTAGAGTTTGAGTGTCTCACAAAGATAACTTAATAATAATATGAACATTTCGTTGTAAAACTTAATTGTTCAATAGCTTCTATCTCTTTACTAATTACCTTTGTACTTACCTGAATTGCATGTTTGTTTTGTGCTTTGGGAGTAAAAAGATGAACATGTTGAGCCGGAGTTTGATGAAGATTTTGAGGATGACCTTTGAATCTTGATGCGCGTTGTTGTGCTAGACTTTCATATGTTGTTCTAAAACTACATTACATGATTATGTTATGTTGTAACCTTTCAACTCCGTTGTAATTTCCCATTTCAAGACATGTACTTTATTTTGAAACTTAACTGTAAGAGAAGTTTGTACTTTCTTTGAGACATCGTACTTTGTAAGCTTTGTTTTTCGTTGATGTAAGATAACCTCTTTATCTTTAGTTGGCGGTTTGTATTCTAGTAGCATTTATGACTTTCACACGAGTCTTTTTAGCTTTCGTTTTGCTTAACTCGATACAACTATGTAAATGCTTACGTATAATATTGAATTTATTTAATATTATACTACCTTTGTCTCAAAATGTAAGTCCTTTTAGCTTTTTAGTTTTGTCCCAAAATGTAAGTCCATTTACAAAACCAATAAAGTATTTATTACATCTTTCTCCTTCTACCCCTCATTTATTATATACTCAAGCTGGCACTTTTTATTATTTTGCATTAATACCAATGAAAAGTCATTTTAGTCTTTTTAATAAAAATATGACAAATACCAAATTTAACTAACTTTCTTAATATGTGTAAAAAGACTAAAATGATTTACATTTTGGAAAGGAGATAATACGTAACAAACGTTTTTTCCCGGATAAAAACTCGGTTTGGGACGTTACAATCATATAGAACAATTCCACATTGATACGGAAACCTAAATTTCACGTCACAGCGTTGAAACGATCTAGAATTATCACGATTTTGGCTCCTCAACCCTCAAGAAACCTGTTCTTGAAAACCTTGGAATTGATCAAAACCCCTGGAGACACGCCAAGAAACCTTGATTTGTGAGCGTTCAAGAATTGCCAATTCTTGAATTTGATGTTCAAGATTAAGTTTATACGTAAACTTAAAAACGCAAATTTTCTTGCTAATGCAAAGAAGAATTTTTATATAATTCTAAATAATTGTGTGTTTAAACAAAAGACTCCTAAGCCTTATTTATAGGCTTACAACTAAAGAAAATAAATCCCAAATTCCGATGTGGGACAAAAAAACTTAAAAAAAACTAAAAGTAACTCCTAAGTGTTTTATTAAAAATAACCTAAATAAACTCTTAAAAATATCGCGCCCCACACCTCTACTCACATCCATCAAACAACAACGAGCAATACCGACTTCTCACAATCAACTTTGTGCTTCGTGAACCTCGGCGAATGTCTGCGTAACCAATGTCGATAAAGCTTCGTCTCGCTTCTTGCGTTGCAATAACCGTCGTGGTCCATCTCTAATCACCAAAGGATCCTTAGCCTTAATCGGTGACATAAGATCATGATGTGTGACCGGTGGCAGCGATTACGAACTCACATCATTCCCTCAGGTTGAGAAGGATCGTCCTCGGATCATAAGGATTATCAAACAAAGACAACTCGTCGGGCCGGAAAAGAGAGAGATCGGCAACATTCTTTGAAGTAGACACGCCCAATCGGTGGTAGATCAATCACGTAAGCGTTGGGGTTGATTCGTTTCGACACTTTGAGCGGTCCATCACCTCTCGGATGCGGCTTGGTCTTCCTCTTGTGCGGGAAGCGCTCTTTCCTCATATGTAGCCACACGTAATCTCCTGGCTCGAAATTCATGGGCTTTCGGCCTCGATTAGCTTGCTTTACATATCTAGCGATCACCGCTCTTCGACATGCTTCCTAGCTTTCTCATGCATATCCTTTACCATTGCGGCTTTCTTCTCACCATCCAAACTAGTGATTTCTCCCCGAGGCAAAGGCAATAGATCAATAGGAGCATTTGGATTAAATCCATAAACAAGCTCAAAAGGTGAATATTTAGTTCTTTGAGTGAGTAGCACGGTTATAAGCAAATTCAACAAAAGGCAAGCATGATTCCCAATTTTTTGAGTTCTTACGCACAATCACACGCAATAATTGACCCAAAACACGATTCACAACTTGATCGACCATCGGTTTGTGGGTGATATGCGATGAAAGCGATAAATGCGTGCCTAGCCTCATCCACAAATATCTCCAAAAGTGACTGACAAACTTAACATCCCTATCACTAACAATAGACTTAGGCACTCCATGCAACCGTACAATTTCTTTCAAGAATAAATCAGCAATGTATGAAGCATCATTAGTTTTATTGCATGGCAAAAAGTGCGCCATTTTAGAAAATCTATCCACGACTACAAATATGGAATCCTTACCACTTTTAGAGCGTGGAAGTCCTAGCACAAAGTCCATGGAAAGATCAGTCCAGGGGAATAAGGAATGGGAAGCGGAATGTAAAGACCATGAGGCAAAGACTTAGAGTTAGCACGTTTACACGCAATACATGACTCACAAAATTTCTGAACATCCCTGCGCATATGTGGCCAATAAAAGTGTGTGCTCAACATGTCAAGTGTCTTTGTAACACCAAAATGACCCATCAATCCCCAGCATGCGACTCTTTAACAAGACAATCACGAATAGAACATCTAGGAATGCACACACGGTTTTCCTTATAAAGGAACCCGTCAAAGATATAAAACTTGCCATCTAACTTGTAAGATTCATCGGTTATAGCATGTTGGCATTTCTTAAAGATCTCATGGAAATCTAGATCAAGCAAGTAAAGGTCTTTAATATGCTCAAAACCTAATGACTTAGTCTGCATGTGAGTAATTAAAGTGTATCTCTAGACAATGCATCATTTCACGGTATTTTCTTGACCTTTCTTGTATTTAATCACATATGGAAATGATTCAATAAACTCAACCTACCTAATATGTCTAGCATGCAATTTATTACGACTTTTTAAGTACTTGAGAGACTCATGATCATTATGAATAACAAACTCCCGAGGTCTAAGGTAATCTTTGCCGGACTTGCAAACATCTTACTAAGGCATCTGAGTTCCTTATCATAGGTGGCATAGTTCAAAAGCAGACCCTTTTAATTTTTCACTAAAGTAAGCAATAGAGTCCGCCTTCTTGAATAAGAACACCCCCAATTCCCACACCCGAAGCATCACATTCAAGTTCAAATGTTTTATCAAAATCAGGTAATGCAAGAATAGGGGCTGAAATCAACTTAGATTTTAAAGTTTCAAAAGACTCCCTTTGTTTTGGACCCCATTGGAATGGAGCATTCTTCTTGATTAGATCATTCAAGAAGCGCGGCAATGGTGTTTGAAGTCGACACGAATCTCTGTAAAATCCACGCTAATCCGTGAAAACTCCTCACTTGAAGCATTCTTTGGCTCGGGCCATTCTTCAATTGCTTTTACTTTATCTTTGTCAACTTCAATGCCTGAACTCACAGCGAAACCCAAAAACACAACCCTCTCCATGCAAAAGAACACTTTTAAGGTTTGCATATAATTGGGCTTGTCTAAGGGCATCCAAAAGCGGCTTCTAACATGATCAACATGTGAATCAAGATCGGACTATAAATGAGTATGTCATCGAAATAAACGACAACAAAGTGACCTATGAACTCCTAAGCACTTCATTCATCAAGCGCATAAATGTAGCGAGGGCATTAGTAAGTCCAAATGGCATGACTAGCCACTCATATAATCCATATTTTGTTTTGAAAGTTTGTTTTCCATTCATCTCTGGCCTAATTCTAACTTGGTGATAGCTGATTTTAAATCAATTTTAGTGAAGTATTTACTCCCTTTAAGCATATCAAGCATATCATCTAATCTAGGAATAGGATGGCGATACTTTACCGTTATTTCATTAATTGCTCTGCAGTCTGTGCACATCCTCCATTCACTATTTTCTTTGGCACCACAATGAGTGTACGGCACAAGGTGACATAGACTTCCTAATCTTTCGTTGGCCAGCAACTCTTGCACTTGTCGTTCTATCTCAGCAGTCTCTGCTGGGTTGGCCCTATAAGCTGGGCGATTGGGCAGCACAGCACCTGGGATGAAATCAATCTGGTGCTCTACTCCTCGAAGTGGCGGTAATCCCTTCGCATTCCTCTCCTCAGGAAGAGATCTGCATATTCCTGCAAAACAGACATGAAAACACTTGGAACCCCGGTTAGCTCAGATATAGAAAGTAAACAAGGGGAAGGGATAAGTGAGTGTGTGCTATCATCAAAGACAAGTGGAGATTCCTTGTAGACAAAGACAAATAAAACCTTACCATCAACAACATGATTCTGTAAATCAGATTTGTGCTTTACACGCTTACCTGGTCCTAACTTAATGACATCAGTGTCAAGGTTCTTAGGAACCGTAGGTTTTCTCTCGGCTACCCCTTTAGCCACGGGTTTGGAGGGTCCTATGGCCTTCTGCGCCCACGGTGTGTAGAGTGGTTTTGCCATGGCTTTTGTGTGGTCTTGCTCTCCGAGCTTTCTTCTGCGCTTGTTCACTAATTTCTCCGAACATCCTTTGATCTTTATGAATTTCTTGGGAGATAGGGAAAAAGTGTAACTTTCTTACCATTGTGAGAGAAGGAATATCTATTTAGCGACCATCAAAAAAGCAGATTTGTCAAGCGCCATGGCTGCTAGTAAAATATGAGAGACATGCATAGGCACAACATCACAAACAAGCTGTATCCTCATATTTAGGTGTGGTGAAGGTAACCTTGCATTGCTTAGTAACTTTTAAGTCGCGCGCTCTCATTTAACCATTGTAAATTATAAGGCGTGGGTGTGCTTCCGTGGGTAAATTCAGATTTTGAACACACTCAAGGCTAACAACATTCGATGCAAACTACGGAATCAACAATCAAACTACATAGTTTACCTTTGATTAAGCACCTCGTTTGAAAAATATTATCCCGTTGATCAACTAGTTCATCGGGTTTGGCAAATTTGCATGCAATGCTTTCATGAAACAAGGGACTTACCACATGGAGCATATTCCCCAACATCGAATTGCTCCTCCTCTTCATAATCATCATCCTCCTGTTCCTCCTCGGACCATTCGCCTTCTTCATGGGCCGGGTCAGCAGTCAAGCCGGATTCTTTATCAATGTACAAACCTTAACTTTGCAGGCGAAGGCCTTCTTATTACCACACTCATTAGCTTTATGACCTATCCCATGGCATTTAAAACACTTAATAACGAGATGGTCTTCCTTCAAATCCGGGCGCTTTAGACTTACCCTTGTCGGCGATTTGAGGTTTATCCTTGTTTTGCATCGGCGTAGAAGAGTCATTAATAACGATACCACGCTTAAAGAAAGGTTTATTACCATTGTTGCGGGGTTGGGAAAGAGTTGAACCGATCGGGTGCCAGGAGTTACCTTTGGCGAACTCCATCTCTTAGATTTGAGTTGCTCCTCTTTAGTTTGAGTGCGTGGAACACATCTTCAAAAGTGTCCAATCTCATGAGTTCTATAGCATCGGCAATATCATACCTCAAAGCACTAAGAAACCTTCGTATGGTATACTCCTCGGGTTCATTAGTATCCGTTCTAAGCATAAGCTTCTCAAGTGTATCTCTTAATTCGGCGACGGATTTATTCCCCTGAGATAAATTTTGCAACATCTTTACTTGATCCTCGTGTAAGAGGAAGGACCCAACGTTTATGCATTTCCTCTTTAAGTATCTCCCACGAGTTAATTTTGGACTTTCTTTGTCTCCTGCGCTTTTCATTAGTACTAGATAGCCATAATAAGGGAAGCTCATCAAATTCAATAGTGGCCAAGTGTACCTTTTGCCTATCAGTGCATCGACGACATTTGAAAACCCTTTCACATTTAGCTACCCAAACAAAATAATCATTCGGATCAGTAGTACCTTTGAATGGGGGAATTTTCAATTTGATACCTCTAACATCTTACGCCAACCGTCTTCACCGTTATCATCTTGGTCAAACCTAGGTTGATTTGTCTCCTTCTTGGTTGTTCTTTGTACTTCCTCATCGTTATCGAGATCTTCTCCTCAACTTCAAACCCAAAATTTTCATGTACTTGCCAAGTTTCCTCTCGCTAGGTGGTCTTATAGGCACTCGGCCCGTGACTGCACCTCCTCTACCCCTACGGTTTGGGATGGTGGTACTAGGCGCTGGTTCGTCCTCAGTCGGGTTAGGTTGCCTGGCTTGGGCATTTACGGCAAGGGCTTCAAGTCCGCCACTATGATTTGTCGGTTGATCCATTTTAGCGGCTTGTTGTTTATGTCCTTCTGTAGTGCCCGAATGGTAGCCTCACGGCCAACAATCCATCGTGTCACATTCCCATCCGTTGGTTGGGATCCATCTCCCTCGGTTGGACTGCGCCATCACAAACACGAACAAACACAAGTAGTAGAGAAAAATAAAAGGAAATAACGTGAAATCCACTAACCTGGAGAGATGTATTTGATCTCAAAGAGATCCTTTCACTTTCAAGGTTCTCGTAGTAGTGTTCCTTGAAGTTTTGCAATTTCAAGGTATTAAGAACAAGTGTCCTTGAAGGTCGAAGCTCAAGGTAACAAAAAGTGGTGGTGGTTTTTTTCTACGAATAGGATGCTAAGAACAATGGTTTGGGAACACGACCACCAAACTACTTAAATTAAACCACACTTTCAAAGCAGTTGTTAAGATTTTTAATCATGATTCCCGTTTGTAGTTCTCGTAAAATTAAAAATCGATTCAAGCGATGAATTCAAGATCACAACAATAGAGTAAATTCAATCTTTTCTTTCAATATCTTTCAATTACCAAAATGAACCTTAAGAGAGATTTAATTTGGCGGTGATATTTGATTTTTTTGAACAATTCACCGAGCATAACACCTCTAGTAAGTTGAGAATGAGATTTACATGGCGGTGGCTAAATCAACCAAGCACACTGAGCATAACACCTCAAAATTTGAAATTGTTACCGGAGATTTACATTTGGCGAGTGGTTATTTTATTTTTGTCAATATAGACAGGCTGAGCATAACACCTCAAATAACGATTTTTTTTTTTTTTTTTCACACTATAAGTGGTTCTTCCTTGAAGACTCTTGAAATCAGATTGCTAAGCCTATAATTATGTTCTTGTTTAACGTTTTAAAATTTATTTTTAAAATTGCAAGAACACAACTCGAAAATTCACGGATGCAAATATCCAAACAATCGAGTCTTAGAACGTATGCTTTAACTTATATATTTGAGGGCTGTATCACAAACGTAATGTTGGGTAAGGGAGAGACACGATAGACTCACAAAGGGGATGTAACAAAACAAAAAATAATAATAATAATAATTAAACTAAAACAAGCGTATTGTTTTTTTTTTTTTTTTTTATAACAAGCAGATCACGTAACTGATAGGGAGAAAAAAAGCTGACTTTTTTTTTTTTTTTTTTTTTGCTTGAAGATGAGTACGCAGAGAAAAAAAAAGGTGCTGGGAATTTTTTTTTTTTTTTTTTTTTTTTTTTATAACAAAACACACGGAAACAAAAGCGTGTACACAGGAGGCTGGATTTGCGACGGACAAGAAGGAGGGCGGGGTATGCCGTGAGATCGCCCGGCTTCAAAGAGAAGAGATGATCCTAGGGCTAGCAACAACACGCGCGGCGGTGTGGTGGCGTGATAATTCAACCCGCTCGATACCAATTGATACGGGAAACCTAAATTTCACGTACGCGTTGAAACGATCTAGAATTATCACGATTTTTGGCTCCTCAACCCTCAAGAAACTGTTCTTGAAAACCTTGGAATTGATCAAAACCCTTGGAGACCGCCCAAGAAACCTTGATTTGTGAGCGTTCAAGAATTGCCAATTCTTGAATTTGATGTTCAAGATTAAGTTTATACGTAAACTTAAAAAAAAGCGCAAATTTTCTTGCTAATGCAAAGAAGAATTTTATATAATTCTAAATAATTGTGTGTTTAAACAAAAGACTCCTAAGCCTTATTTATAGGCTTACAACTAAAGAAAATAAATCCCAAATTCCGATGTGGGACAAAAAAAACTTAAAAAAAAACTAAAAAGTAACTCCTAAGTGTTTTATTAAAAATAACCTAAATAAACTCTTAAAAATATCGCGCCCACACCTCTACTCACATCCATCAACAACAACGAGCAATACCGACTTCTCACAATCAACCTGTGCTAGCCGTGAACCTCGGCGAATGTCTGCGTAACCAATGTCGATAAAGCCGTCTCGCTTCTTTGCGTTGCAACTCAGTCGTGGTCCATCTCTAATCACCAAAGGATCCTTAGCCTTAATCGGTGACATAAGATCATGATGTGTGACCGGTGGCAACGGTTCTGAACTCACATCACACATATTAACCGACTGATCGACCTGAGCAAACCTGATAAATATGCAACATCTCTTTTTAGACTAAAGCTAGTCATAAGCCGTTTTAATTACTGAATAAAAATTAAAAATAAAAGCGTGATTCATTTCCTAAGCATTCTTCCATATACAAAGAAACCTTACACCATATATAGCAACTAAATCCTTCTCAATGACATCATAAAACTATACATATTGTCCGGCCCCGGAGCAGAATGAGACTGAGACTGCATACAGAAAATAAATTTCTTAGTAAATGTGCTACTTTATTTCCTTATACCACACCTTCACAGCGCCATGGTTCGAATGCACAAGGCGGGCAGAGTGCTGTATACCCAACACTATCTTAACCGATGATTTGAAGTTGTCATAGGCAAAGTCAGAAATACTTGGAGCCTAGTACGACATATGCGTCTTTGTGGAATGTTTTGGGAAGTACGTTAGATATTGTCTACTTTCCCGCGGAACAAAGTGTTTGTCTCCAAACTTGTTGTCTTCTAAAGGAGGTATTTCTTCCAAAAGTGATAGTGGGAGTAAGTGAGATCTCAAAATAGTCTGAGAGCCACAAGGAGAGATTCAACCATAGGAACGTGAACAGACGCCACATAGTGATGAGGTGTAGAACACTGCGTAGTGCACACAAATGTTCTATAAGTCTGTGGATAACCTCAAACCTGAAAAGGCTGCTGGTATGTTCGTCTTGAAGAATGAATATCTCACGACTTATGAATGAATATTTGAAAGGCAAGATTGAGAGATATGGCTAGGAGCCATAATATCTGAATTAGATTCCATCAGTGACAACCAGGTTGTGAACATAGTCTGTCTTACTTAGAGAGAATGTCCCTGAAAGGCTGACATGGATAGTAATATGATTACCATAAGGCTATAGTGGATTTGAAGGATATGGGGTGTAAACCTTGTAATTATCTTTATCTTTGCCGGTGAGCCCGATTCTATTCAGACTATGCTTGTTATAACTTCGTATCATGGCTCATGATAGTGTTGAAGGCGTTGGGCAAGCATTTCGATGTTCATAGAGCGATAACATGATATGCGAGCCCACGAGATCCATTTATGGACTCAAACAAGTTTCTCTAGACAATTTCTTTTTTTTGATAATCAAAGGAGTTTGATTTAGTCAAAAGAAGGGATATGCCCAATGTGCAAAAGGGGTAGTGGGAGTGTGTTATGATTTTTGAGTAAGGTATTGGATATATTTCTCGGGAATTATCACCCAATGTCACAGTCAATTAATGTTTGATAGTTCAAGGTCTTTACGAAAGCACCTGGATTAGCAGTTCATATTGATATTGCTTGGAATATCACGGTGGTTGTACTGAAACTTATACGGTGGATATCTGAACAGAATGGATGATTTATGATATGAAATGACGACGTCTGTAAAGAACTCATGGCGGAGCTCAGCCCGTGGGCATGCACATATGGCGATATGAACAGAAAACGCGGTCGACAAATTGGCAGAGCTTATCTGCTTATATTGAATAAGGAGTCCATCCTTTTATAGGTGAGATGAGGCCTCTATTTATAGGCAAGACGTTAATCGCGGCTTAGATTAACAATGACAAGACATAATTAAGTGTAATTAAGGAGACATGCAAATGTAGAGGGTCGCACTGAGGGGGCCGGGGGTCGTTCTAACCTCTTCATGTCGGGACTGCCTTGTCCTTGCTAATGCCAAGTATGGATCGTGCTCGCCTGCGTGTAGAGGGCTTGGTCCGTTCGATCGTGGCGGCAGATAGAGGCGACGATTCGCCCCCGCTGCACGATGTCGATGATTATGCGGGCTCGATGACCCAATTGTCTTATTTCGGCCCAGTGGTGGCGATGGGGTCAAAGGTCGAGATGAGATTATTGAGGTGGGTCAAGGTTGTCCGATCCCACTGCGTTGAGCCATTGTATATCAATGGCCCCTTACTTCATGGTCAGACCATTCGTTAGGGTTTGGACAGGGAGTAATGTGGTTCACACGCGGTGCACCTTGACCCAATGACCTCTGTTTTTAGATAATACTGCTTTTGATGGTATCGGGCCTGAGCTTGCCTTGATGATACATTAACGCTTGAGAAGTGCGGGGCGCTTTGAGCGAGCGGTCTGGACTGTCTTGGGTGACGGGTTTTTCGGGGCAACTTTCGTGTCGCATTGCGACTCATTGCAAGACGCTTGCGCGGTGAAGCGGACAAGCGAAAAACACTGCATCCTATGGCGGATAGGTTTGGGACCGCACTAATGTGCGGGTTTTAGCAATTTTCATGTCACGATATGACTCATTTCCTGGTGTTGTGCTGTGAAGCGGTCAGACTTATTTGTGGTAGCTATGATTGACCCGGATGTTGGGTGAAATTTGTTGGAAAGGTGTCATAAACCCAATCGGGTTGGACCGGATCCGACCGGGTCGGGTCATTTGCAGTCTATTTAGTCCATGTAATAACTTTATTATGATTAATAAAAGTACTTATGTTATTATATATAGTGTTTATCTTCATATTATTTGTTGTATATATATAGTAACGTCCCTAGTATCAAAGCGTGATAGAGAAACCATGATAGTGATTATGGTTGATGAGATCTCTAATCACTATAACAAGTTTGGTACTTAAATGTCTCTAGTCTATGTCTTGTCAAATGGGACATTGATAGTATAATCGACTAAGACGTATTGGATGTCTTCTATCTTATAGAAGGTAGGGATAGATCTCGTCTATCGAAGTGTAGAGACACTTGGGTATGCGTGGACGTGTATTAGAGAATGCGTATGTTTGACTGACCCACTTACATTAAGTGTCACACTATGTGGCGGTTGTGTAATTATCCTTTTGACCGGAGTCTTCATGGCATCACGGTGTGGATTGTCATGCTTTGACACTATTGAGATTTCCCCTAGCCACGGGGCGATCATGCGGTAGTGATTGGGTATGATATTGAAGCATGCGGAGTATACATGATTGGTCGTCCGGGAATCGCGTATCCTATGATTGGGATCGAATATCCGAAATGGCCTTCTTATAAGGAATGTCTAGCTCTTGAGAATCTTTGCAAAGTGGGAGTAAATGTGTTATCCCGAGAGAGCATGATATCTAGATTATAAGATACGATCGTTAATGTATTGAACTCGAGATACATTCGTATGGATATTATTACAGCGATAGGATTGTAAATTACACGGTAATTGCTTAACATGAAAGGTAGTCGTCATTGCTTTTGACTCTTCCGATGATTGGGGTCACGGTGTGTTTTAGACGCTATCCCGTGATCGTTAGGCATGAAGGGCATTTTAGTAAATTGCACTTTGTGTCTACGGCCAACATATTCGGAAGCCTATTGGGTCACACACATATGAACTTCGAGTCGGATTAAAATGCGGTTATAGTTGATAACCAAATAAGGAAAGTTTATCTCAGACTATAAAAGTTATAGTGGTAAATTAATATGGTGGTATTTATTTATTATGAATAAATAAAATACAAGATATTAATTATATACAAATTATATTAATTAAAGAATATTCCATAAGTCAATTTATTGACAAATGGGAGCCATCACACAGAGTATAAGATACACTTGGATTGTGTAGACTTTAATTAATAAGATTACCATAATATTAATATAAGATATTAATTGGTTTTGGAAAAATAGATTTATGGTAATAAGATAATTATATTCAATATAAGATATTGACAATATTAATTATAATAAAAGAGATAAATCAATCTAGAAGATTTTCCTTATTTTATTGGGAAAATGTTTTCTTCTCCAACACACATATGGGGCGCCACCTCTCACTATAAATAAGAGGTGGGTGTCAAGCTCTTTTGTACATCATAATTGCAAGAGATCATAATTCTTGTGTAAAATAGAGAGCATCCTATAGTGAGTTTGTGAGAGAGGAAAAATGCCGGTCTAGCAACCGGAGTTTTCCAATAGAAATCCAAGGAGGATTTTGGCGAGGAGTTCGTGTGGATTAGCGATAGAGGCCGGACATGTGGGACGGCTTGTGCATTGTACTACTCTCCGTTGATGGTTAAAAGCGGCGATCTTATAGATCATTGAGGTATAACCGTCAAACTACTTAACGTGTTTATTGCATTAAACGAATAACGATCTAGAAAAGGAAATCAAATTTTAAATTCCGTTGTGTTAAACTAGTGATTTCCTAACAGAGGCGTGACCTCGATCGTCCAGTTGGTTGACGTTTGATGTGTCCCGAGCCGATTTTTATTGGCGGGAAAACCTTGTTAACCGTGAGGTGGTTTTATTTTGAATTTCGAATCTTGAAGCAGTTGACGTGACGCTTCGGCTCCTGTGTTTCCTATAAATAGGGGGTAACCCCGAATCGACACATTTTCGCTTTTCCGTTTCCTCAAATCCTTTCTTTGTCCGTTTCTTCATTGAAACTATTCAGGCGTTTTGTGAAGAATTCGACGGCTCAACCATAAGTACCGGCGGCGTCGGTGTATACGTGGTGGTTTATCTCCAATTTCTAAGCGATATTTATTCTACCTCCGGAGATCGTCCTATTACAGGTAAAGCTAGGATTTTATTTACGCATTAGTTTTCATACGCTTTTGTACCTTTTAATAAACAACTTTGTTTGAGGCTTAATGGAGTGATTGATTGTTGAGGGTTTGGGTAGGCTCTCCCTTGTTTTCATGTTCAATGTGGTGTCTGAGCGTTTTTCAGTTTGTGTGCAATCCCCACCCTGTTGATTTTTGGGTTTGCGACCTTTCCTCTTCCGGAATCTCTGATTTTGATCACGATCTTGGGATGATGTAGGCACTATTATGGAAAAACGGAGGGGCGAGGTGTCTCGATGAGCGGACACGCTCATCTTGGCTCGACTCTTGTGTCTAGGTGATTGATGATCCGCCTCCCCCTTGTGTTTTTCAGGATGTCTTCTGAGCATACTCCTAGTCAAGAAGATGATCAAGCATCGTGGGATATGGCCTCATTGAAGTGGATCAATCTGGCGATCCCTCGAGGATTTATTTGAGCAACTCACGGTGGAAATGTCCGAGGAGAGGCTCGGGTGTTTCGATCGGGGCCGGATGAGGGGAGGTTCTATTGCGGGTAAATGTAAGAGGTCGCTCGTGTCCGAGCATGATAGCGAGTCGCTTCACGCGCTTATGAATGGAGTTGATTCGATGCTTGATCCGGTTATTTCTAGGTGCACTTTCAGTAATAATTCAAATCTCTCTGTCATACTGACGGGGTTGACGGTTGTCTTTGTTTGCCCCGTCTCCATCCTTTCTATACTGATCAAGTCTTCCTCGCTGTATAAGCTTTTCGATCTCAATTTTCAATTGTCGGCACTCCTCCGTGGTATGTCCATGATCTTTATGATATCGATAGTACTTAGAGGTATCACGACGCCTATCGGGCCTTATTGGAGTAAAGTCGGGTAGCTCGTCCTTTACCTCAACTAGCGATGAGTGTATGAAATAGTAATGGGTGTGAAGTTGTCATCCGTAAATTTCTCGGGTTTTCGAGATCACGATTTCGGTTCTGCGACTTTCTCTTGGTGGGCTCAGTGCGCTTCTCTCTCATGCTGTCATGCCGAGTTGTAGAGGCGTTTGTTGGTGCCTCGATCGCGACATATTTTCTTGCTTGAGCCAACATGTCTTGGAGGTTTTTAGGCATACCGAGAGTGAAGTGGGAGTTGAGATAACCCCTTTCCCACCCTCGCTTCAAAGCTAGTGATTACCACATTCTCTGGTAATCCTCGGGTGCCGCTTTCATAGATTCTAGTAATCTCTGCAGTCCGCTCATAGATTCGGTAATCCTCAGTCCGCTCATAGATTAAAAGCGATCAAAGAAACTACGCACGCGTATTCTCGATCTCGCATTGGCGGATTTCATGCAAGTCTGTGTGAGTCTTCTTGGGTTGACCAACGGATCTAAACTCTGTTGTAAATTTGTTCACCAGGTCATCCCACGATGTAACCGACCTGGGAGGCAGACTACGAATCCATGCGGCCGCCCTATCTTGCATTGCTCCGACAAATGCAATGCACCATGCTTCTTCACTGGACGTGGCCAGACTGAACTTCCTCTGGAAGGTTGACAACCAATCGAGGGGATATGTGGTCCCACTGTAATTCGTGGTTGTAGGATAGTGTATTCCTCCTATCGGGGCGCTTTAGTATGTTCTCGTGAAGCACACATGTTCCCCAAGTGGGCGTTTCCCGAATCTGCATTTCCTTTCTCTGAGTCCGCGATTTTTCTTTTCATTAGCTCAAACTCATCCTTCATTTCTAGGGAAGTGTTGACTTATTTGTGCTTTCAGCGTGTCTGAGTCGTCAATTACCTCGGTTCGAGGGTTGTACGCCGAGCATGTTCTATCCTTGGTTGACTACGCGCAGGGCTACACAAATGAATGTTATCCACGGGCCCGAGGCGATGGAGCGCCGATCTTCTACTTTTTTTCAGGAAGGAGGTGGCATGGCTGTTTGTTGTGCCTGATGACCGTGGCCAGTCCTCACTGGATCTTTTCTCTTGGTGGGATTGTGAGTGGGTTGTATCTCAGTTGGAGCTTGCATTGGCGGAGAGAACTTACTCACCGGCAAAGGTGGGTGGCCATTGGCTATAAGCTGTAGATTGTAGACCCGCATGTCCTCTACATACTCCATGTGAGATTTCAGAGCAAGGGCATGAGAGTCTGATCTTGTGTCCGGGGTTGCTATTGGCTCCAAGTTTTGTTGATGCGATCCTATGACTTGTTTGCCCCAGCTTTTCCTTATAGCCGCGGCCTTTAGTTCCCGTGCCTTCACCTTTTCTAACAGCACCCCACGCATGTCGGGGTCATTGTTGTGGCCATTGTTCCCACCTGCGGTATGTGAACCCCTGCTACGTCCACTCTGATGTGACGTCGTGCCACGTGGTGGATCCTGATCTGTTCTCTTATTCGGTGTCTCAGGGTTTATGAGTTTCTCTCCAGTCACCTGATTTGAAAGGAAACTTGCTCTATACGCTAACTAGCCAAATTCTTTGAAACAAGCGCAGCTTACAGACTTTGGCGTAAAACTCTTACGAGCTAGTTGAGCCAAGCGATAACAATGCTACTTTGTAAGCTCGAAATCGGGAACATGCATGCGATTCGTGGGTGATAGCGTTTCTCTAAGCTTTGCGAAGATAGCGATGGTGAGTCTTCTCTTCCCGGCAAGCTCGCTCTGTGTAAAAGGTCTGGATTCGTAAGACCGAAAACCTTTTCCTCCGCTCTTTTGAGATAAGCTGTGAAAATTTGTGATTTTTAGTTTGCACAACTCAAAGGTCAAAGTTTTTTTAGTAAGATGATTTAAAGGTGGCGGTGCATGTCGCTGGAAAAGCGGTGAGTAATGATTTTGATGAGTTTCCCAGTAACGGAGCCAGCTGATATTGCTTGGAATATCACGGTGGTTGTACTGAAACTTATACGGTGGATATCTGAACGGAATGGATGATTTATGATATGAAATGACGATGGCTATAAAGAACTCACGGAGGAGCTCTGCCCATGGGCACAAATGGCGATATGAACAGAAAATATGGTCGACAAATTGGCAGAGCTTATCTGCTTATATTGAATAAGGAGTCCATCCATTTACAGGTGAGATTAGGCCTCTATTTATAGGCAAGACGTTAATCGCGGCTTAGATTAACAATGACAAGACATAATTAAGTGTAAATAAGGAGACATGCAAATGTAGAGGGTCGCGCTGATGAGTATGGATCAACGTCTAACATCTAACGTCAACGTCTACCGGGGGTCGTTCTAACGTCTTCATGTTGGGACTGCCTTGTCCTTGCTAATACCAAGTATAGATCGTGCTCGCCTGCGTGTAGAGGGCTTGGTCCGTTGATGAGAGTCAAGTTTGCTATAATTTCGTGTGCATTTTACCCCCTATTTGTAGTCTATTTGATGTAATTTTGGGGTAGTTAAGTGGTTTTTATAGGCACATTTCATCACGGGTTGAATCACGAGACGATAGGGCGTTTACGTCCGAAATCTCCATATTTTTGGTGAATTATGCGCGTTGTATTGGCTTTTGTCATGCTTGGGTTTTCTTGTTTTTGTTTGGTATAGGTGCGGCGTGATAGAGAGCATGACGAGTATCACAACGGTATGAAAATCGTTCGAAACGAAGTTGGTATAAAGAAATAGCGTGAGATTCAATTTCAGACGTTCGGGAAAAAAGATAAATCGAGAAAAAAATAGTAAGTCTCACACCTTGGGTGTGATGAAGACTGTTTTTTCACTCTTTAAAAACAAGCCCGAAGTTAAAGAGTTGAAACGGATCAAACATCGTTGATGTTTTCATGATTCCATCATTTAATCCGGATTTGGAGCTCCCTTGGGCGTTTTCTTGAAAGGTAATCTTCATCAAAGTTGTAGGGGATTGAATAAGCTTTCCAACTCAACTTGAATCGCGCAAATCGGAGCTCTACACACAAAGATATCATCAATTCACTGGAGGCGTGTTTGGCTGGCATCGCCGATGATGTCATCAATCAATATTTGGATGACGTCGTGATGCGTAATTTCCGAGTTTTCCACTATTTTGGGTCAAATTTGGCCTATATAAAAGCCAAATTAGGTCAAATTTTCAACACAACTTCACACAATAATTTTCTTTTCAGTTTTTTAGATTTTTCTTCCCCAAAAACTATAGATTTAGGTTAAATTTATTGCATCTAATTGCTACGATTGTTGGTTTCTTTCGGCGATTTCTTCTCTACGGATTGACAAACCGATTGGAGATTTGCTACAACTTTATTGGTAATTTATTTTTGGCTTTTTATCATGTCTTTCTCTTATTTATTCTTGAATTCTTGTTTTGATTTTCCAATTATGAGTAGCTAAATTTGTTATAGGTAGATTATGTGATGGAACTACTAAATTAATGCCTAAACCATTATCTACGGATGAGTCGGGCTTAAAATTAAATCTTTTGAATTTTAGTGTCCTAAAATTTGATCTTCATGCTTGAATTAAAGCGATCACTTGATTCATGATTCCACACACGAACTTTATAAATGTATTTTGTGATGGAGTGTGCGAACTAAGTTTTAGGATTGTCATGCACGAACTAGTCGAGTTTTATGATCTGTTCCTTGGTAAGGATTTTCAACTAAGCCGTGAACTCGGTGGATGCAGAGCGTCTCATTGTTTTATTCATATTAGGTCAATTAAATCTCATGAAAGGACTATTGAACCGAATATAGGGTAGCTAGGTTGTGTGGTATTAGCGATGGGACCGTTTAGGGATTGCACCCACAACACATTCATTAGAAGCTATTGGCTGGTTGGTAGGTTAAGGCTCGTCCCTAGTGATTCGGTAAAAGTGTTGAGAGTAGTGTTCTTGATCATAGTTTAGCTATTTCACTTATCATATATTATAAAGTTATTATTTTGATTTTTCTAGTTATACTTATTATTTTCACCTATATGTGTGTGCGCAGTCAGAACGCAATCGAACCTCACCGAACCCTGACAGGGTTCGGCTCGGCTCGGTATGTTCGAACCTTAGGCTCGGCTCGGCTCGAAATGGCCGAGCCTTATATTTTCATTATTCGGCTCGGGTTCGGTCTGGTATTTGTGGAAAAAAGCTCGGCTCGGTTCGGCTCGAATACGTCGAACCGTTCGAACATGTTCGGCTCGGCGGGTTTTAAAAAATCGAGAACATGTTCGCTCGGTTTTAAAAAACATGTTCGGCTCGGCTGTATATGAATTTATGATATCCGAGCCGAACATGTTCGAACATGTTCGGCTCGACCACCGAATATCTAATTTGTAAGGTTCGGCTCGAAGTTCGAACCCACGAAACGAGCCCAAATCGAGCTTTTTCGAGCCGAATACTCCGGATCGAATCGAATACTTAGGTTCATTTACAGCCCTAATATTGTGAGCCTAAACTAAATACGAAAGTGGTTGTGATACTTGACCAATTCCTCGTGGGATACGACCATGCTCGCCTTGTTATAGTGCTTCCAACCCGGTACTCGCGATTAAAGTTGGGCGTCCTTTGTTTTGGCCATCAAGTTTCGATCCGATCGTGGCGGCGGATGAAGCGGCGTGTTCGCCCCCGCACGATAGCCGATGATTATACGGGCTCGATGACCCAATCGTCTTATTTCGGCCGGCCGGTGGTGGCGATGGGGATCGAGGTGAGATGAGATTATTGAGATGGGTCCAAGGTTGTCCGATCCACGCGTTAGGCGCGGTATATCACTATTTTTAGAAATAAGAATCTATAGTGATGGATTTAACTGATGTTAGTTTATAGTTTACCTATATAGATGTGATGCTAAATGAGTTTAGCATAGATCGCGACAGGAGATACTGCTAGCCGGTGTTCTCAAGATCTATCTATGTTAGGACGTTAGTCCTAAAGATAAGGTGAAAGATGATGCTTATGGAAGGTTTCTTTTTCTACTGCGATAGGAACCATCATAAAAGTAATGCTAGATGTTCATAGTCCATGAATAGTCATGAGCAAGTATGAAAACAAATCTGGTGAATGTCGAGAATATTCTTAAACAAGTTAAGGATGGTTTCCTAGTTTATCGAAACTTGGAATCGGATAAATATAGATATACAGACGTGTATCATAAGTCTTATGAAGAAGCGAGTGAGAGCTACTGATGCAGGTTTTGCGATCACTTTGGTTAAGTGATACAGTGAGCTTGAAATGTTCTTAGCTGGAAATCACTAGAGATTCTACAACTGGGCCAAAACACAGTAGTGCCTTGAAGGCGCAGCGGGAGCAGTACATGGATCTAGAAGGTTCATTCCTGAAACTTGTATGATTCTTCCACATTTTCTATATAGATGATATAGTAAGTGGATTCATTGCTTAGGCACGGACCAGGGTCTCGTTAGAGATTCATGTGTGTGTTGAGGCGGTTCCTTTTCACTTGGTCATTTGGAGCATGATATGAAGATAGTCTGAGTCCCCACGGATAGTGATCCGTTCACGCTTAGGGTTGGTTGCGAGTATTGCACGAGATTCTTGTGTTTCAACTTGGTCTTGTGTGTACGAGTGATTGGTTTTAGGCCAAGTGGAACATTGTTAAAATAGTGTCCTAAACCCAATCGGGTTGGACCGGATCCGACCGGGTCGGATCATTTCTACTATTTCTTTATGTTTATACATATGATAAATGGATTTAATGTTATTATATATTCTGTTTATCCACATGAACCAATTTGTGATTGTATATATGATAACGTCCCTAGTGTCAAACTGTGAGAGAGAAACCATGATAGTGATTATGGTTGATGAGATCTCGACTCACTTTAAAAGGTTTGATACTTAAATGTCTCTAGTCGTATGTCTTTATTAAAGGGACGATAATAATGCGATTAGACTAGCACGTATTAGATGTCTTCTATCTTATTGAAGGTAGGGATAGATCTCGTCTATCGAAGTGTAGAGACACTTGGACCGTACATGGACGTGTATTAGAGAATATAATGTGTACGTTAGACTGACTCACTTACTTTATTAAGTGTCGCATAATGTGGCGGTTGTGTAATTATCTTAAGACCGAATCTTCATGGCATCACGGTGTGGATTGTCATGCTTTGACACTATTAAGGTTTCTCCAGCTATGGGCGATCATGCGGTAGTGATTGAGTGTGATCTTGAAGCGCGTAGAATTCATGTTGTTCATCCGGAAATCGCATACCACTATTAGTAGGGAATATCCGAAATGACCTTCTTATAAGGAATGTCTTACTCGTGAATCTTTTCAAAGTGGAAGTAAATGAGTTACTTTGAGAGAGCGTGATATCAGGATTATAAGATACGGTCGTTGATATTTGACACTCGGACGTAAGATCGTATGGATATTAATACAAACAATAGGATTGTATTTACATAGTAATCGTTTTTCATATGGAAGGTAGTAGTCATTGCATTTGACTCTTCCGATGATTGGGGTCACGGTGTGTTCTGCAGACGCTATCCCGTGATCGTTAGGTATGAAAGTCATTTTCTTAATTTGCACCTTGTGCTACAACCAACATATTCGAAGCCTCGGGTCACACACATGTAAAACGTCTGGCCGGATTAAAATGTGGTTATAGTGATAACCAAATAAGGAAAGTTTTATCTCACTATAAAGTGTTATAGTGATAAATTAATATGGTGGTATTTGTTTATTATGAATAAATTAAATACAAGATATTAATTATCTTTGATTAATTAAATATACATATGATGTATATGTATGTCGTAAATATATTGTGTATATTGATACACATGTATTTTGCAAATTAACTAATCATAACATTATATTAATTAAGAATATTCCGGAAGCCAATAATTGGCAATATAGCGTATAAGTTTAAAGTGTATAAGATACACTTGGATTGTCTGAATTTAATTAATAAGATTACAATAATATTAATATTGGATATTAATTGGTTTATGGAAAAATAGAATTATGGTAAGAAGATAAAGATATTGATATAAGATATTAATGATATTTTAGATTTATTTAATATTATATATTAAATAAAAGATAAATCAATCAAAGTGATTTTTCTTAATTTATTAGGAAAATGTTTTCTTTCTCCTTAATCTACAAAGAAAGTTTAATCTCAATCAGTTGGGAGACATGAGGCGCCCCAACACCTATATAAGAAAGGGTTAATTTAGCTTTTTTCAGACATCATGATTCCAAGAGACTAATAGTTTCTTGTGAAAATTAGATAGCTTCTTAGAGAGATTTATGAGAGAGAAAGGTCGGTCTAAAGAACCGAGTTTTTACTTAGTAAGAATCCATGATGGGATTCTTGCGGGTTGTTCGTGTGGATCACCGGTGAGCGAACGCTTGGGCGGCTCCATGCACCACTACTCTCTTAGGCGGTCAAAGCGTCGATCTTTTAGATCAAGCAAAGTAACCACCGTCTACTATCTTATTATGTTTGTTGCTTAAACGAAGTCGATCCTGGTTAAAAAAAAAAAAATTTAAATTCCGTTGCGTTCACGCGTAGATTTCCTAACATGCTCCATGATATTGCACGTACTTAGGCAAATCCTTGGTGAATTAGAGCTCCAAGAAACAAGTACTCTCACGGCCCATGACACAATCTGAACATATAAGCCTTGCTCATACTGCAACTGAAGTTGCATGGCTTCATTCTCTACTCACTGAATTAGGCTTGTCCAGCTTAGTCAAGCTAATCATATTATGTGACAATACTCGTGCCCACTCGTTGGCTTAAAACCTAGATTTTCACTCAAGAACTTATTAAACACATCAAAATCAATGTTCATTATGTCAGGAATCAAATTTAAATGGCGGCTTACAAGTAGAGTATATCCATTCTTTAGACCCAAGACCGGCCCTAGGCTAAGGCCAATTAGGCGGAGGCCGAAGGCCCAACCGTCAACAGGGGACCGAATTACATTTTTCGTACACAAAAAAAATCGTGTAGATCCAATCTCAACTAACTTAATATAATGTGTTAATATTTTTTTACTTGAATTGATAAAGACCCAAATTATAGACCTACTAATATAATGTTTTAAAAAAATTACTTGAATTGAGAAATAACCAAATTATAGGCATCCGTTCGGCTAGGGTGTTTAGCTTTGAGGCGTTGCCCTCGAGCCCTCGACCCACTGTGAAAAGCGGCGCCCTCGACTCCACCGCACGACGACCCGGCAACACAATCTGCAAACGATAACAATATATGAAAATTTATCTAACATAAATGAATTTAAATTTTGCGTCTACAGATTTTCGAAACGCGATATTGAATAATCTTTTATAAGTATATTTTGGATAGAAAAAATTCGAAGTAAAAAGCCTCATTCGGCGAAGTCGTCGAATTCCCCAAAATATTCGGGGCCGGCCTGTTCAGACCAGCCAGCTGATGTTTTCACGCAAGCTTTGTTTGCCATCAAGTTTCTCCCATTCTCAATGTGGAATGTAATTGGTGGTAAAAAAAATCCAACATGATCTAGTGATTGTATTTATTCTGTTAACATTAATGCTAAATGACAAGTTATAAGATGTGCGGGGAAAAAAAGAAATCCGAAAGGTAGATATGCAAATCTAAGTAAGTGTGACACCTAGTTTGTGCCATTGTCATAAATCTATCTTTGGCGATTTTTTTTTCTGAAGATACCTTTGGCGATTTGGGTTGAAAAGAGTATAAATCCTTTTTTTTTTTTTTTTTTTGGATTTTGAAAAGAGTATAATTAGGAAGGAGATTCCCTCTAATGCACTGCACCAACCTGTGCATAAATGTATATATGAAGACCCAAATTAGAAAAATAAAAATAAACCTTAAAGACAACCTCAGAATTGTCATCTGTACAGGAGGAAATCGATTTCTCCACTGTCGGTTTGGGCTTCGATTTTTTTGTGGTGTTCACACTTGCGGTTTGGGGTTCGATTTTTCTACTGCCGGTGCTGCATTATTCAGTAAGGAGAATTGGCATTCTCCTTCCTATGACCAAATTTCCTGCAGCCATAACAAATTTGTTGAAGCCCCTCACACTCTCTACCTTGTACCTTCGACCATTAATTACCACAGAGGATTTTAATCTCTGTTCTAGATTCAATTCCACACAAACTCTGGCAAACGACCCTTATTATTCGCAGAAGTTGTTGGGTCATTTTTGATAGCTTTACCCACCATATTCCCAAGCTTCATCAACAGTTTTTCTCGAAATATCTCTAGGGAAAGGCTCGTAAATCTTACCTGGGTCAAAGTGGTTGTGATTTTCTACTGCTCCGGTTGGAAGAACGGTTTCCACTTTCTAACGGCGAGCTAGGTACTGCCCCATAATCACCCAAGGGCCATTTTCTAACGCAATTTCATAATCTTCCTTCCTTGTGATTCGCACAACATAGAACCCGTGCTCAAGATCTGTAACTTCAATTCCGCCTTGGTGCTTCCACAATTCGAACCGCCTCTGACAAAGGAATCGGTAGGTGATTGATTTGCCCAGGAGCTTGATGATAAGTGTTCTTCTACATGGTCTCCACAGGTCAAGGCACTCATCGAGAGGGATTATCAGAGCGTCCTCATCGGTTTCTGGTCCAATTAGGTTGTCAATCACATCCTTGTACTCCGACATCTCTGCGTCATCTTCGTCTTCTCCGATATATATGATCGTGTCGGAGAATCTGCCCTTTACGACGTCTACTCCACTAGTGATGTGCCAGATCGACGACTGTGAGTAATTCCCCACCTTTCTATCTCTCGACAAAGCGGCGAAGCAGGTCTGCTTCCTCCTCACTCCGATCGACGGACATGGTGTCCATCTCCGGCAGATTTTGGATTCGATGGGTGATGGCGGCGGCGCTTAAAGATAAGGCATATTATTCTAAAGAGTAAATAGCAGCTTAGTCCCCTATCTTTCCCAGAAAGGAGGGACTTAGCCCTCATCTTTGATTTTGGTTCAATTTGGTCCTTTATCTTTTAAATCTTTTAACTTTGGTCCCATTTAACAGTTTGGTCTACAAAAATTTTACGGAAAACGTGTTAAGTATCTTTGCGTATTTCTTTGCGTTTAAAAATA
This sequence comes from Gentiana macrophylla, assembly GCA_026214975.1. Lineage (NCBI taxonomy): Eukaryota > Viridiplantae > Streptophyta > Magnoliopsida > Gentianales > Gentianaceae > Gentiana > Gentiana macrophylla. Next base: position 104,797,555 of record CM047807.1, read on the forward strand.
TTATTATTTTAATCAATTTTCCAAAAATTTATAAAAAATTAAATAAATTATTAATTAATGTTATTATTAGTATAAGGTGTAAAACAAAATATTTTTTCAACATTCTTCCTAAAATCGTTTTTGTTCATCTTTCTCGTGCTTTCATCGTTAAAATGTAATGTATTTCAAATTTAAGAGTTTATCACCAATTTCATCTCCTTTAAATCATTCCTCTAATCATTCATCTTGGAAAACGATTTGGTGATTTGCAATATAGATTAGATGAGTGATTTAAAGAAGATTAAATTGGGGATAAACCCTCAAATTCGAAATTTACATTAAAGTGAGAAAGATGAACAAACAGCGATGGGAGGAAGAATGGTGAAAAATGTTTTGTTTTACATGTTATCTGAGACCTCGATCCTCTGCCGTAGGGCTATCACGTGACAGACGGTGTTGTGGCCAAAAGCGGCGTCGTTTCGGCGAAAGCGACGCCCGTTCGATTCGAGCTAAAAAAATATTCACGCTCAAAGCGGCGTCGCTGCGGCCAAACGACGCCGTTTTTTTTTTCGCTGACAAAGACCGCACGGCAGGTATTTACTGACGAGAGGATCGCAATTCCATGTTATACGGTATTAAAATTAATGAGATAATTTATTTATTTTTATATAATTTTTGAAAATTGATTAAAGTAATAATATTTTTAAATCTTTAAGTGGCGTGAAGATATCTGTACACATGTTATCCGTCAATTTTTGTTGACTGACTATTAAATTAGGGGTGTGTAAGCGAGTCGAGTCGATCTTTTTTAGCCGAAATTTCATTTCATTAAAAAGTTAATTTCCGAAAAAATAAAGGATCAGTCAAACCAAAATAAAAATGAAATTTAAGTCTCTCCTTTTTGGTAAAGATAGTGGACTAAATCTGCAATTTACTCTGATTCTAAATTGCAATAGCTTCAGTTTTCCAAAGTCGCAATATTCTTTTTCTGTTTGCACCTGATCGTCGTCTCCTTATCATTCTACTTCTATGACCAGGTCTCTCTCTTTTTCTTTTTTTATCTTTGAAAAATGTTAGGACACAACAAAATCGATACAATCAAGGATATATATATAGTATTTTTACGCATAAATACATAATCAATGACCCAATTACTTTTACACCATGGATCATTATAGGATACTAATCATTATCACAATCACTCATACACAACAAAAGACAAAATACGCTTTTAACTACACCATTAATTGATGATTAATTATAAAAGCTAGGGGTCTATATTATGATTAATGGGTATATATCAGATAAATAATGTAAAAACATGTTGTATTTCTTGCAGGGACAGACGCGAGGATCTCCGAGTAAGAAGCGATAAAATTTTTAAAAGCGAATAAAAATTTAAGAAAAAAACTATATGTATCGTATAACTTTTAATATTTTTTCGGATTAAGAGAAGTCAATTGTCACTTGGATTTGTATGTAGAGGTCCATGGTTTGATTTCTTGTGTAAATAATAATACTTATTATGGATAGCGTATCCCTTTTTAATATCACTAGCGGCCAATTGGTTGTTCTCCCAATAGTATCCATCCATTGGGCAACGGTATAAGACGTAGTGTATATATGTACAACTATAAATACTGGATTTAGAGAAACAACATAATAATATAACACAGAAATTTATTAAACTACTTACAAGTTTGTACTAATCGTTCATTATCTGGAGGAGTACGTACTGAAGAAACACAACATAAACAAGCACATATGGCTAAGCTCATCGATTACTTCATTTTGATTCTGCTCATTATTGCCTCTTCACAAATATCAATGGCGGCAACAGGTAATATTTAGGGTAGATTTTTTTTAATGGGATACAAAATAGCGAACACGCTTTTTGTCGGTATTGCTTTCGAACCCGAAACCTCCCATTAAGAGCCATGATAATTACCATCGCGCCATGTTTTGTCGGCAATATTTAGGGTAATTAAAGACACCGAAACCCATCAAGTATTATTTACTCCCTCCGTTTCACAATAACTTGCCAAAAGCACACATATAAAGAAAATAATTAATTGTTTTTACTTTGATTAGATAAAGACTATTATACTCTTATGGAAAATGGTGTAATAATGCTAATGTATTTAAGATAGTGTATGGAATAATTTAAAAGATGGGTAAAAAAGGAAATATGCGTTAAGTTTTATATTGAAAAATATTATGTCTCGGTTATTTTGAAACAAAACCTTTTAGCAACTGCCTGAGTTGTTTTGGAGGGAGTACATCATGGTAACATTTATGCCTTTAAATTTTTATTATTATTATTATAGCATTTTAGCCATATTTCTATTCTTCAAAAACAAGATGTTTCAGACATCTTCTTCAAGAATTTTTGCAAGAGCTCGATCGGTTTTTTTTTTTTTTCGGGGGGCTCGTTTTTGCTTTTGTTTTAGTGACGCATGCAGGAGCTCGGCGGTGATTTATCTTATATATCATTGACAAAAGTTGGATTTCCATTATTAGTATGTTTTCGTGCTAACAGATTAATGTTGTGTTTTATGAAAAATTCAACAGACGGCAAGAAACTAACAACGGAAACAAGAAGTGGAGGGCGAAAATTGTTGAAGGGTTTTAGTAGTAACATAATAAGGTTGTCTTCTAAGAGGAAGCTTTTGGGTGACGGTGATGGTGAGGATCCGGGTACGGGTGCAGGTAGCTATGAAGACTGTACGACACAAACTGTGTGTGACGTTGAGGCTACGTGCGAGTTTCCCTGCATATGTCCTACTAGTGGTTTTTTCAAAGGAAAATGCATGTTCTGAGAGCATATGAACTATATAGTGGGCGAGTTTTTACTTTGTTAAGTTCACGTGGAGTGACTTGGCTGATAAATTAATCTAAATCATACGGTTTGAAAACCGACGGTAGTCATTCCCCCGAATAGTAAAGTGGTGGACCAGCATATGTAATAGTCTAAACAAGAAAAAAGCATCGGAAAAGTAATAAGTGGTGAACCGTGAACCCTATAAAATAGATGGCACTTGATCCACAGTTTAAATAAATGCTCCTAATGGTTTTTCTTGAATCAAATAACATATTTCTCTCTTATTATTACTCTAATGCATGGAGTTTACCCTTTTTTTTTGTTTTTATTAGAGCCTTTTTTTTTTATTTTTTTTTATTCAATATAATAAGAATATAATAAAAACACTAACCCAAATTTCAAAATTTCCCCCTTTTAGGGCCATTTAACCAACCCACCCAATGAGTTGGATAATTAAACACGTTTACCACAAACACCAATTCTTCAAAATACACGAGTGAAAGATAAATCTCAAATAAAGAAAAATATACCCATAAGGGCAAGTCCAATGGTAGGGGTCAAAATCAAATTTTGACCCTTATAGGAAGGTATTAGCATCTACAATGAAAAAAATACTAAACCCTAATTAGGAATGGGAACCTCAATAGGGGATTTGAGGACCTTAAGATCATGCACATTTGTGAAAAAAATAGGAGAAAATCGCGTTCCAAAATTGTTTTTTTTTTTTGCCTTGGGTGGTATATCCACAAAATCACACAGAAAGCAGTGGTAGATCAGGGAAAATCCCCAAAACTAGGTGTGATACTGTGAGCGATGCAATATTTGAGCAGCGGTATCTCATAAAATGCACTACACGCTGGAGTGGAAGGAATTGGCCAAAAAAGTTGTTACAACCAAAGCGCGTAGGGCTTGTCCTCATTTGTTCTTTTTTTATTGGCTAAGTTAAATAATAATACAACACATATATTTTTGTAACGGAAATATTATACAACGGCTAAATATTTTTACAAAATACTATAAATACCACATATCACACTCAATATATGCATATTTTTTTCTTCGCATATATTCTTCTTTTAAACCCAGATTTGATGGTTGAAAAATATATAACATCTTAAGAATTATTATTAAATAAAAAAAAATTATTAGCTACAGTCTACTGTATTCTAATATTCATTTCCGCGTATCATAATGTGGACTTTATATACGATAGACTTTGTATATAATTTTTCAAATTAATTATAATTATATAAAAAATTATTTAGTAGCACAATAATAATATTTTATATTATTATCAAATCATCAAAATATTTAGTAAAAAAAAAATTTGATACTATGAATTTGACCCCCCCATTGGAGATGAATATTTGATACCCAAGTAAATAGTATTCAAAGGTATCAAAATTTGATTTTGATACCCATGACTTAGTACCATGGGTTGGAGTTGTCTTAAGAAGACACAAATAATACACCTGACCTTAAAGGGAGCCTTCTTTAGCCCCCTTTTTTTATTAGAGCCTTTTAGCCTGTTATAAAAAATGTAAAAAGCCTTAGTTGACACCGTCGATTTTTGGAGGGTATATGCCAGTATGCCTTCGAGTTAAAAGGCATCCAAACAAGAGCTATGGGTAATATTCCTTTGAAGGAATAATAATAAATTCACGAACGCAATATGCATTGCATTGTGAAAATATATAAAATATTAATTATCTACATCTCATAAGCTTGAGTATTTGAAAGAAATTGTAGTTCAACAATATATATTTCACTACACACTTTACATGTTACATCCTATCAGCTTAAGTATTTGGAAGAGTGATAGTTCAACAATTAATGTTTCACTATACACTTTTTGATTATACATTATGATGGACTCATATCAATAAGTGAGTTGTAAACCTTCATCAATGACAAATAGATGTGTAGTTGTGCACATTTCATTTTCTGCTTTGAATATCAGAATGTATACTTTACAATTTTTATAATTTTTAAAAAAGTGGATGGGTATTATAAATTTTAAAGATAATAATCTAAAATATTTGATTATCATTAATTCAATAGTTATGAAGTAATGAAAAAAAATTAAATTAATAATTAAGAGGTAAAAAGAAGAATAATGCAATAAATATACTAACGGTATTCTAAAAAGTCACATGTGTGCGTACATGCTTACCTCATTGATAAATCAAAGTCGATCCAAGAGCGCAACTCAGTAGTAAAATAGTAGGAGTTCTGAGTTTTACGGACGGGCGGTGTACTTAAAAAATGTGTACAAATAATTTTTGCAAACTGAACCACCAAAATTTTAAGGACGGGGCGGTGGGGTACATAATTTTTGTTTTCATTGTCCTTCAAAACCTATGCTACGGATAAGAAGAGTTATTTTTACACGAGATTTTTATGGTTATACCAAATGGAGGGATAAGATGTCTTCAACTCACACCTACACACCACTACTATGTGAAAGAAAATTAATTTTGATACATATCAATCATCCACTAGTTATCACCACAAATATTGTATAATAATTTTTCCCCATCATGTACACAAAAGTCGAGCATGGATTCACTGTTGTAAGATTTTTACAGCATATTTGTGTTGTGATCATGGGGGAGGGGTGTTAGGGGAAATTCAAAAGGAAAGAAAAAAAAAAAAAAAAAAAAAAACCAGGTAATCTTAAGACTGAGCTTGAGATAATATTTATCCGAAGTTGTCTACATATCCTGGAATTGTTTAGGAATCAAAGTGTGCCGTAGTTCTTGAGATCATTTATATAGAGAGCCTTGTGCCCTAGGCAAGCATGTGCCGTGTCCATATTGGACTCTATTTCATATCCCTCAAGTATTAGGTTTAACCGTGTCTATCCCTTGATTTTAGGAGAAGATCACAGTGATTTAAACATGGGATCACAGTCTTTATGACTTATGATTCTTTCCATAATTATCTGTACAATAGACACGTGTGTGTTAAGTAGAAGGGGTAGTTCAGGTTGACCTGAGCCAAGCTCCCGAGGCCGTTATGGCCGAACTGCACTGACCCATCTCCGTTGCGCCCTGAGGAGTGAGCCCGATTGATCTCCCACCTGAGGTGCCAATCTTCCCTTAGGCTTTAAGGTGGTGCTCCTGGCCCTTATCATTTAATGTTGAGTAGTGTTGGGGATGACACTGTTGATTTTTTTGTGTTATATCATTGTATGTTGATTAATTTTCAAAAAGGAAAACCCCTTGATCTAAAGCTTTTATTTAGACTAGTGATACTATTTGCCGTGCAAAGCACGGCATGCCCACTACAGAATGTGTGTTTTTAATAGATGGTTCAAAGTTTTGGGCTAACACAGAAGAGAATAAGTGGAGAAAAACAACACACATGCTACATAGATAATTGCATGTATTAACCAGCCCGCAAGCTACCATATCTATGACATGACATAGTTTACAGGAATACACAAATTATTACAGGCTTTTTGAGGGTTTCATAACAAAATAAACAAGATTTTTAACCATGTAGGCCCAAAGTTTAATTATGTATATTATTGAACCATTATGTACTAGATGGTGCAAGTACTAATGGCTATAATACACAAATATCGTACCAAATATTACTTTGATTATTACATAAAGAGCAACAACCAATAGTACTTGTCCAGAAAGGAAAATGCAAAAGCCTAATTCGGATCATCTTTCTACCTACTGCTGCTTCATCCTTGCTGATCTGCTCAGCTTCATAGTATTCTTGAATACCTGCTTGGCTGTTGTTTGTAACCCGTAATAGAATATAGCTTGTGATCGTTGACTTCTGTTTAGAGCTTCTGGACATATTGTGATCAGGCTTGTAATATACTTTTGATAATCAGAACAGAGTACTCTCTAATTTGATTATCAAACTTGTATTGCTACTGATTGATCAGTGTTGATATAGCTCTAAAATACTTTGTATCAGCTAAGTATCCTATCTGTAATATTTGTTTGATTCTTTTAATCTGAACTTTGCTGATTTGTATCTGATTGAAGTATCTTCTGATGCATTTCTGTAATACTAAATCAACCGTGTTGTATCTCCGAATTTTGTGAATCTGTACTTTTGGTCTGAACCTTTTGTAATAGACAGCTGCTTTTCACTACTTGTATTTGAATCTGAACATTCCATCTTGATATTATTTGATACTCTCCGTAATCTTTTTGAGAAAAGTTAATTGATTTAACTGGTTTCTGTCCGTAAGACAGAATCCATATTAAGACAGCTTTCTAAATCATGTCCGTAAGGTTCAACTCAATTTGATAATGTTTGCCTGCACCTCTTTGTCATATAAGGTTGCAGTTGTAATTATCAAATCAACTTGCTGCTTGTTTTAGTTTAATTAGTTTGAATAATCACAGCCTGCTTAATATAAGGTAGGAAGATGGATGATTGCATAAGAGAACCTTATCAATGAAAACGTAAGGTTGGGAAGTCATCACGTAATTATTTCTCGCCACCAAAGAGCACTATCACAACAACACCTAGTCTTTACCTACAAAACCTCGTATGCTGGGTAACTACTAGATTAAGCATTCTCATCACCTATAACCCTCCACACCTTAACATCTAGGGTGAAATAAAAAATCTATCATTTCTTGATCAAAGGACTTAAATGAATTTTTTTTTTAAAATCATGTACTCCCTCCGTCCCGTAATATTGTCTTTTTAGCTTTTTAGTGGTGTCTTAAAATATAAGTCTTTCTCACAAAACAATATAATATTAAATGCTATATTTTTACTTTTTTGCTAAACAATACAATATTCTAAGTCACTTTTAAAAAACAATGCAAAAAACTCTCTTGAAATCTTAAAATAGTTGTTCATTTATGATATTTCTTAAACTGTACGTAAAAACTAAAAGGACTTATATTATGAGACGGAGGGAGTACATACATCAACCATGAAATGATTGACTTATACAAAAAAAACTAAACTGATTCTGATCATGATGCAAAGAGAAAAGTTGTAGTCATTTAAGTTTTACATATGATGCTCAAAAATCAAATTTTTATTGGAATAGCATAGGTTGGTCAAAAATTATTGTTTTCGTCAACTACTATATGCTGTCAGAAATTTTCAGAAATTCACAAACTGACTTGTGTTGCATATTGTGCTCAAACCAAAAATAATTTGACCTTGGTTTCAAAACAAAATTTTTAGTCCCTGGTGTTTTCTACAACATGTCAAAAATCCAAGTCATGTGGAGGTGTTTAGCTTATTCAAAACAGATTGATAAGTAAGTGTAACGCTATAGAATTTTCTGAACAGAGCGCTCATCCTTGTCAAGCAATTTATGAACAATTCATATTGAAAACTGAGTTGAAGCAAAAAGAGGAATTGTAGTTAAGACAATTTTTTAAGTGGCTGCAAATTTTAATTTATTTTTTATAGTTGAACATTTTACTACTCATGCAAACATGTGACCAAAACATGTTTACCTGTGTTGCCTAATGATCGAGTGTAAGTTGCTTAACACACACGAAATACTAGCAAAAGTACTTAGGTCAATCGTAGTATAAAGAGGCGAGTCAAGGTCGATCACTGAGACTATTATTTACTAATGCTAAACACAACCACAATTCATGAGTCAACCGGATAGGGGTGGTCATTGACCAACATAAAGGACAAGTAAATAAAAGAGATGCAAGTAAACCAATCATCAATCATGTATCGAAAAGGCATTAACCAAACTATTCATAACTAATCTCCCCTTAATCCTCATCTAATCCATATTTGTAATTAAGCTACGGGTGCAATTCCTAATCCTATCTACTCCGACAATGGCAGTAGATAATCTATACGCCAGCTACCCTCCTTAATTGGTCCGTAATAGCCCATACGCATAAAGAACTAGAATTGCCGATATTGAGCGCTAACTCATACCGCAAACCCGCCTAGACAGCTGTCGACATTGACCAGCACGTTCTTAGGGTCCATCAAGATATTGGCCTAATTAACACTTCACTAACAGTCCTTCATGTTAATTTACGATAACATGCAAATAGTTGATCAGGCTAAAAACATGTAAATTAAATCTATCGATCAACGTAGCTGACGCCGAACCACAAAATTAGAATAGGAATTCAGATCTAGCGATAAAGACCGTCACAGATCTGAAAAGCGTAACCCATAATTCTGCGTTTCAAATTAACGAATCGAATAAAGATTAAGGTTCGTTTAATTAATTCATAGATGATTAGATGCAAGCATAATCTAGATCTAACACAAGAACAATCATGAATCTAAGAAAAGAAATAAAACATTGGAATAGATCTTAACCATAACGAAGAACATATATACTCTTCTATTCTCTCTCCCTCCGGCGACTCAAGACGATCCATGAAGATCGTAAACCAAGCACAATTCAATAATGAAAGACACATGACTTATTTGAAAGAAAGAAAAGAAGAATTTATAACCAAAAGACTACATTGTATCTAATTTATGAATAGATCTATGAATGAATGATAGAATGGAAGATGAATGGAGGATGAATACAAAATTCGCAGCTCTAATGGCTTTATATAGGTGTATAAACCGACTTAGGGGTAAACCCAATGCTTGAAGGACAAGAAAACGCGTTTCTGGAAGATTATGGGCCTCGTAAGTCGGCGGTACCTCCTGGGTTACCGAGGGTATGCTCGTCTTTTTCCTGCTGCCGGCTTAACTTGGAATACCCTAGGCCCAGCTTCAGTATTTGGACCATAACTTAGCCTAGTAACTCCGATTTGGGTGATTCAAAGTGTGTTGGAATCCTTGTTTCAGGCCCTACAACTTTCATGAATAAGTCCAAGCCCAATTCGTCTTTTACGGCTTCGGAAACTGCTTTGCAAGATCACCAATCTGATTCTCGGGTCCAATCTCCATTCGAAACACTTCAACCTTCAGCCCGGTTTAGTTCTCTATCGATTAACTCTTATATTCAGCCCAAATGATGCTTCAAACACTCATCCATCTGTCAATAAAACCATAGCACACATAGTAGCTTCTATTTCTAGCAAATAACGCATAAAATACACGGTTAATACGCATAATACCAATTTCGTCACCCCAGACGTGGCTTAGTGACATTTAGCTAATTAACCCATGATTTCATACATATTATACCCATTGAGAACACAAATCCGGGGTAGACTGATGGTAAATAATGATACCAATTTGACCGTCATCACCTAACATCAAGTTACAAAAGGATGTTTAAAACCATATGTCGCACTAAGAAACTTTAAGTCTGCCAAGAGAAAGAGCATGAGAGAAAAGTCTGAAAGCACCAAAAGAAGACAGGGGTACTATTAAAGATCCTAGAAGGGACAAAGCTTAAAAGGATAACATAAAGGATGCGAGCATAGGTTTCAATCTTAACCTTCGCCTAAGGAGACTCTTTACTTGGTCCTAGCACAACCTAACCACGGTTTAAGGATCTCAGACTTACGAGGACTTTCCACCGAACTCAAGAGAGATCAGAAAGGTTCTAAGAAGTCTAAGATATCCTATCTTAGGAATTGATGCCTAAGACAGCAAGGAAACTTTCGCTCTGATACTAACTGTAACGCCGAACGTTCCTTTTCTGGATAAGGGACTCGGTGTCTGAAAACGGGACATTACAGATTTTAATCGTTTTTCATCATGGTATATCAAAGCCATTGAAAACAAGAAATGATACAGAACAACTGATATACCAGCGGTTGGTGCAGGTTGCAGAAGGAGCGGCTGAGCCCAAATTATACTAAAGAATTATGACCGGAAGTCTAAAATCAAAATATACTGTTGTTTGAAAAATTTGTCACAAGATAGAAAATTAACCAATATTTATTTTTTTTCTAAACAGAAGAAAGTTTTTTTAATGACAAGAAGGATCTCATGCTTAGAGATTCCGTTAAAGCTTATTACCCTTAAGGACATACATGCACTTATATGATCCAAAAAAAATGTTTAAAAATTTCTACTAGTAGTCTAGTACTGTAGGCATGAATAATTTGTTTAAACAAAGAAAATGTTTGATTTTCTTCTTTGTAATCTTGATTATTAAATTAACCTATATTCTTCCTTTAGAAAGAGACAAAAAAATTTACACCAAATGTATTTTGTAGATTACAATTCAACTTTGACGTAACTCCTTTTTTTTTCAGCGTCCTAATTCATATTTTCTTCCTATTTCTTGTCATTTAATTTATTCTCACTCTCCTCTTCTTACTCGTGAAATAGACATTTGGGTTGTATTTATCACATAATAACAACCAAGATTGCACAAAGTTCACATCTCAATTTCAATATATAAAAAAAAGTGATTCGCATTTATATAAAGTTCATAAAATCATTGTTAGGAAAAAAAAAATAGCATATTCCTTAGCTGAAAAAATGGAGCCAACGCATGAGTTAGGGTTAGAGATCACAATCTCAATGTAAAGGTAATTGCAAATATCATGAAGGAGTTTTGACATTTTCAATGTCTAGAGATTGCTTTAAAGATAATCATCACATGCCGGTTAGGCATGTTGACGCTAAGGAATCTTGGAAAACATGCATAAAAGAGAAATATGAACGCACAAACATTAATTTCAGATAATATTCCAACTTTTATAGAAGAGGCCACGGCACAACCTGAATCGCATCAAGGGAACTGGTTCCACCTTCAAGTTCCCAAAACATGGTGGGAAATAAGTGGAACTTCAAGCTTAAGCTCAAACCAGATGGTAGTGTGTTGAAACACAAGGCTAGACTAGTAGCTAAAGGATTTTATGAATAACAAGGGATTGACTACATAGAAACTTTTAGCCTTGTAGTCAAAGGTGCAACCATCAGAGTTGTGTTAGTAGTTGTTGTAGCCTTGAATTGGGAATGATGACATGTAGACATCAGAAAAGCCTTTCTAATTGGAAGGTTTCAAAAGTTTATTTTAATGCCTCAGCCTAAAGATTTTGTAGATAAATCTAAGCCCAATTAGTGTATCATATAAAAAATGCCTTATACGGGATCAAACAAGCACCTAAAACATGCTTTGATGAGCTTATAATTCAACTCATAGCTTGGAGATTCAATCAACATGTCTTAGATTCTTCAATGTTTATATTTATACAGGGTTCAGTCCTTAATTATATATGTCTCAATCTATGAAGATGATTTCATTATCACTAGAAACCCCGCATCTGCCATTCAGAAGTTCACTTTCTCATCAAGTTTAAGCTCAAACCAGATGGTAGTGTGTTGAAACACAAGGCTAGACTAGTAGCCAAAGGATTTCATGAACAACGAGGGATTGACTACATAGAAACTGTTGGAAATCAAACGAGTAGCGCAGCGGAATTTCAAAAATTGATTTCCCAATCCATGATCGATTTCGTTTAAACAATAAACATATAAGAGACGGGACGGTAATATCACATTGATTGATCTAAAAGATCGACGCTTTGACAGTCCGGTAGGAGTAGATGTGCGCGAGCCGTCCACGTGTCCGGCCTCTACCAGTAATCCACACGAGCACCTCGCCGGAATCCCGCCAAGGATTGCTACTAGAAAAACTCGACTGTTAGGTCGACCTTTTCTCTCTCTATAATATCTCTCTAAGAAGCTCTCTTATTTTTTCACAAGAATAATTAGCTCTTGGAATTATGGTGTCTACAAAAGAGCTAGCCAAGCTCTCCTTTATATAGGGTGACACGCGCCTCTAGTCTCCCCAATTGATTGGGATTAGAAACACAGTAGATTGATGAGTAAGAAAACCTTTTCCTAATAAAGTAAAGAAAATATATTTGATTGATTTATCTCATCAAATATTCAACATCTTATATTAAATATATTTCTAAGATATATATTGACAATATCTCATATTGAATATATCTTTATCTTATTACCATAAATCTATTTTCCATAAATCAATTAATATCCAATATTAATATATGGTAATCTTATTAATTAAATTTCACAATCCAAGTGTATCTTATACACTTAATACCTGCGGCCCATTTAGCCATAAATTGGCATCCGGAATATTCTTTAATTAATATAATGCTATGATTGATTAATTTGCAAAATACATGTGTATCAATATACACATACACATTTCGAAATATATGTATCTATACACATATATAATTAATCAACATAATTAATATATTGTATTATATGTATTCATAATAAATAAATTCCATCGTATTAATTTACCACTATAACATTTATAGTATGAGATAAATTTTTTCCTTATTTGGTTATCAACTATAACCACATTTTAATCCGACTTGATGTTCATATGTGCGTGATCCGATAGGATTTGAATATGTTGGCCGTGAGACATAAGGCACAATTACGAAAATGCCCTTCACATCTAACGATCATGGAAGCGTCTAGCAACACCTCCATGACCCACAATCATCGGAAGAGTCAATACGCAATGACTACTACCTTTCATGTGCTCGGTTAGCGTGTAAATAGAATCTCATCGCTGTAGTAATATTCATACGATCGTATCTTGATCGTATCCCATAATCTGGATTTCAAGCTCTCTCGGAATAACTCATTTACTTCCACTTTGCAAAGATTCACGAGAACTAGACATTCATTATGGGAAGGCCCTTTCGGATATTCACTCCTACTTATAGGATATGTGATTCCCAGACGACCTAACATGTATACTCTGTATGCTTCAGTATCATACCCAATCACTACCGCATGATCGCCCCATGGCTAAGGGAAACCTCAATAGCGTTAAAGCATGACAATCCACACCGTGATGCCATGTAGACTCCGGTCCTAAAGATAATTACACAACCGTCACATAGTGTGACACTTAACAGTGTAAGTGAGTCAGTTTAACGTATGCATTGTCTAATACGGTCCACGTACAGTCCAAGTGTCTTTACACTTCGATAGATGAGATCTATCCTTGGCCTTAAAGACATAAGACATCTAATACGTGCTAGCCTGTTTGTACTATCAATGCCCTGTTTAATAGTACATAATCCTATAGACATCTAAGTATCAAACATATTAAAGTGATTAGAGATCTCATCAACCATAATCGCCTATCATGGTTTTCTATCACGGTTTAATATTAAGGACGTTATCATATAACAATTCATAATCGGTTCTTTAAAAGAACAAATATATGATAAATGAAAAGTCATTTATTATATACGTATAATCATAAAGAAATAGTAGAAATGATCCGACCGGTCGATCCGGTCCAACCCGATTGGGTTTAGGACACAATTTCAACGAAACTTTTAGCCTTGTTGTCAAAGGTGCAACCATCGACTCTACAGTAGCACGACCGTGCCGAACTCTGGATTTGTCGGACCAATGGGTTACGGATACCGGAGGCTTTAAGCAAAAAAGGTGCAACCATCACATCCGTGCTAGTAGTTGTTGTAGCCTTGAATTGGGAATTATGACATGTAGACATCAGAAAAGCCTTTCTAAACGGAACGCTTCAATAGTTTATTTTAATGCCTCAGCCTAAAGATTTTGCAGATAAATCTAAGCCCAATTATGTGTGTGTGGAAATATTACTCGGAAATATTACTCAAGAGACTCGATCTCTTGAGGCTTAACAGTGCTCGTGATTCTTTGAGCCTTAGGATTCGTGCATAATATTTTGTACACCTTATTTAATTGTAAAATTAATTGTAAAAGACATATTAATTGTGAGTCATATAAACAATTAATATGTCAAACTCTAGTTTACTTTATGTCATAGACATAACTTTTACTTTTACTTTTGCATGTTTGCCGCCCACATCTACATACTCAGTGGCGCCCAAGCTAGCTAGCTAGTCTCTCTATCTCAATTGTATCTATTTATACATCTTTTACTCAATGAATAAACTAAGTTGAAGTTTACTCTTGTGTTAACACATTCTCAAACTCTCTTCATGGTATCGAGACTCACGAGTTCTAATATTCATTTGCAAAACTCAGCTTTTTTATCAAGAATGTCTTCATCTCAAGCATCCTACTCATCAAGTAAATCTCAAGCAGATCGAGGTTCTTGACTCCACTCCATATACAAATCACAGACTTGATTACAACAATAATCTTGGGTTGTCAAGATCTATGAAAAATATAACTCAGGACAAAGCAAGATGGAAGACTTGTCTCGAGTCCAAACACTCTCAGCATTTGGAATCACTTGGTGATATTATGGATTCTCGATTAGCTCTCTTCAAAGAGTTTCTCAAATGGCGAAGAGGCGATAACTCTCTCACTGAGGCATTGCCACTCATACCAAGACAGGTATATCTTATTCCCAACTCAAGAATGCACTGGATAGTTGATTAGGGCCTCATCTCATATGACAGAAATAAAACACGTTATATAACCTCAAACCCATCTGCCAGACTCATAAAATTAAAAGCTGGATGGGTCTATTTCATATGCTCAAGGTTTTGGAATTGTTCAACTTATCGATAAGGTTTATCTTAAAGATGTCCTGTTTGTGCCAAAGCTAGATTTGTAATCTTATATCTCGTCAGTAAACTCACTAAGGACCTTAATTGGATGAGTCACTTTTAAAGACAATCGAGTGTATTTTCCAAGATACTTATTCACAAGAAGTAATGGAAAGAGCCAAAACTTGCTCAGATCATTTATTGTTCACCACACAGCATGTAAACTCAAGATCGAATCGCCTTCAGCACCGCTCTCAAACCGTAGACAATATTATGTTATGGCATTATAGATTAGGACATCCTAGTTTTGGTTATTTAAAGGCTTTAACCCTGAATTATTTAAAGGATGCAATCTTAATGATCTTCAATGTGATATATGTCGGTTTGCCAAACTCACCAAATCTGTGTATGCTAAATTACCTCACTTACCCTCCTCACCTTTCACCCTAATTCAAAGTGATGTATGGGGGCCTCAAGAGTGAAAAGTATAACAGAGGAAAAGGTGGTTTGTTACCTTCATAGATGACCACACGAGAACCACTTGGTTATTTTTAATGAAGGATAAGTCCGAAGTTGGACCCATCTTTCAAGAATTTTACAACATGGTCTCCACTCGGTTTGACACTAAGATCAAAATCTTGAAGACCGACAATGCTCTTGAATATTATGAGTCTCATCTCGGTAATTTCTTGATGGATAAAGGGATTGTCCATATCAAGAGTTGTGTTGAAACCCCTCAAAAAATGGGGTTCTTGAGAGAAAGAACAGCATCCGCTTGAAATGGCTAGGTCTATTATGTTTACCACAAATGTTCCAAAATATATGTGGGGTGAAGCCATATTGACTTCCACATACTTAATCAATGAGACTTCCCAAACAGGTACTAGGCTTCAAAACTCCTATCAAAACCCTCTTTGGACACACTCTCTCGCCCCATCTTATTTCCCGATTACCTCCAAAAATCTTTGGTTGTCTTGTGTTTGTCTATATCCATGCCCAACATGAAGCAAACTTGATCCCAAAGCTCACAAGTGCATTTTCCTAGGATATGCAAAGGAGGCGGAAAGGTTACAAGTGCTACTCTCCTTACGAAAAGAGATTTTACAATTCTATGGATGTAATTTTTTTGAAAGGACTCCCTACTACAAACAAGTCCACTCGAGGCGATCAATCGATGGAAACTGATAGAAATTGACCTAAACCCTTCCTTGGCAAACTCTTAACCTCAAAGAACTCATCGATCTCTCGCAGATCGAACCCAGTACCCTCATCGACTCACGGCGACATCGATCCTCAAAGAACCAACCCGACTCGAGAGCCTGCGATCCACGAGCCCATCGACACTCAAAGAATCTGCAGATCCTCGCAGCGATCATCGACATTGATGACAGACCTATTGCTCTAAGGAAAGGGAAAAGATCATGCACTGATCATTCTATTCATACTTATTTATCTTATGATCAGTTGTCTCCTGTCTTTGCCATGTTTACACAGGACCTGGACTCTCACTCTATCCCTAGAAATATCTGGGGAGGCCCTTCAAAATGATAAGTGGAAAGTTTGCCGTTAAAAGCGAGATGATCGCTTCTCCTGGATAATCATACTTGGGACCTCACAACTCTTCCCAAAGGCAAGAAGACAGTTAGCTGCAGATGGTTATTCACTATCAAATACAATGCTGATGGTACAATTGACAAGTACAAAGCCAGATTGGTAGCAAGGGGATTCACTCAAACTTATGGTATTGACTATAAGGAAACTTTTGCACCAGTGGCAAAACTCAACACCTGTCAGGGTTCTGATCTCTCTACTGTCCAACTGGGTGGCCTCTACACCAATTGGATATCAAAATGCTTTTCTCAATGGTGATCTCACCGAGGAAGTCTATATGAATGTACCTCCTGGTTTTGTCAATCCCCACACTCAGGGCAAGGTATGCAAACTCAGGAAATCTCTATATGGCACAAGCAATCCCCAAGAGCCTGGTTTGGAAAACTCACTACCGTGATTAAAGGCACTGGATATCATCAATGCAAACTCGATCACACCATGTTTGTCAAGACAACCAACCGGAGGAGAGGTCCATTCTAATTGTATATGTGGATGATATCATCCCTCTTGGGGAAGACTCTACCGAGATCCAGAACTTGAAGACTCTCTTGGCAAAGGTGTTCCAAGTTAAAGATCCTGGGCTACCTCAAGTACTTTCTTGGTATGGAAGTAGCTAGAAACACCAATGGCATTTCGGGTCTCCCAAAGGAAGTATGTCCTGGACTCATGAAGGAAGCTGGCATCTTTGGGATGCAAACCTCTCAGTATCTCCAATAGACCCTACCATACCTCATTGCATGGTGACATTCTTTGTCGAGGAAAGAACAATATCAAAGGCTTGTAGGCAAACTCATATACCTTTCTCACACAAGACCTGATATTGCATACTGGTCGGGCAGTCGATCAATTCATGCATTGCCCTCTTGAGCAACATTGGGATGCGAGTGAATAGGATCTTGAGGTATTTAAAATCCACTCTCGCCAAGGCACGCACTTCACCAAGTCTACCGATAGATCAATCAAGGTCTACACCGATCTTTGATTCAATTTGGATGTCACATTGACAGTGAGGTCTACCACAGGCTATTGCTGCTCATATATATGGGGAACTGGTTACTTGGAGGAGCAAGAAACAACCCTCATGTCAGAAGCGATCTTGAAAGGTCGAACTAAGGGCACTTGTACTTGGCATTTGTGAAGCTCTATGGCTAAAAAAAGGCATCGACCGAACTTGACAACCTATCACACTCTGTTGTGATAATAATTGACCTTATGCATGGCGAGAAGATCCATCCATCATGATAAAACCAAGCATGTGGACATTGATGACACTTTTACGAAGGAGAAGATTGATGCCAAGATTATTCAACTCCAGATGTTCCTCACAGATCGAATCTCGATATTCTTACCAAGGCTATTCCACCTCTTATGTTCAAGAGACTAAGTAGCAAACTTATTTGCATCAACATATACTGACCCGATTTGAGGGTGTGGAAATATTACTCAGAGAAATATTACTCAATAGACTCGATCTGCTTTGAGGCTTCACAGTGCTCAGCAGATTCTTGAGCCTTAGGATTTCGTGCATAATATTTTGTACACCTTATTTAATTGTAAAATTAATTGTAAAAGACATATTAATTGTGAGTCATATAAACAATTAATATGTCAAACTCTAGTTTACTTTATGTCATGTACATAACTTTTACTTTTTACTTTTGCATGCTTGCCCACATCTACATACTCAAGTGGCGCCAAGCTAGCTAGCTAGTCTCTCTATCTCAATTGTATCTATTTATACATCTTTTTACTCAATGAATAAACTAAGTTGAAGTTTACTCTTGTGTTAACACATTCTCAAACTCTCTTCAGTGTGTCATATAAAAAATGCCTTATACGGTATCAAGCAAGCACCTAAAACATGCTTTGATGAGCTTATAATTCAACTCATAGCTTGAGGATTCAATCAATATGTCTTAGATTCTTCAATGTTCATATTTATACAGGGTTCAGTCCTTATATATGTCTTAATCTATGAAAATGATTTCATTATCACTAGAAACTCCTCATCTGGCATACAAAAGTTCACTTCCTTACTACACAGTCGTTTTCCACTAAAGGATCTTGGGTAACTTAGTCATTTTCTAGGCATGGAAGTTTCATCAGATCGACTATCATGGTTTCTCACTCAAAAAACACTTTATCGATAACTTCTTGAAGAACTTGTGTTAGAATCTCTCAAACCCTGTCAGACTCATATGGTGACAGGGAAGATTTTCACATACAAACAAGAGAGTCCTACATATGTCTAATCCAACACTTTAAAGTTTAATTGAAGCTTTGCGGTACCTTACTTTCACTAGACTCTTGTGGCATTCATAGTTCACATTCTAAGTCAGTTCATGCACTCACCAATGGACACTCATTTGTGTGCTCTCGAGAATAGTTATGAGATATATATATATATATATATATATATATATATATATATATATATATATATATATATATATATATATATATATATATATATATCAAATGGACCATTGATTATGGCTTACACTTCAAAGCTCATAGTTCTCTCAAACTGACTAGTTACAGTGATGTTGACTAGAGATGTTGTCCTCAAGATAAGAAGTATGTTGCATGATAATACTTGGTGAATTAGAGCTCCAAGAAACAACAAGTACTCTCACGGCCCAGTATACAATATGAATATAGAAGCCTTGCTCATGCTAAAACTGAAGTTGCATGGCTTCATTCTTTGCTCACTAAATTAGGCATTGATTATGGCTTACAATTCAAAGCTCATAATTCTCTCAAACTGGCTGGTTACAGTGATGTTGACTAGAGATGTTGTCCTCAAGATAAGAAGTATGTTGCATGATAATCCTTGGTGAATTAGAGCTCCAAGAAACAACAAGTACTCTCAAGGCCCAGTACACAATTTGAATATAGAAGCCTTGCTCATGCTAAAACTGAAGTTGCATGGCTTCATTCTTTGCTCATCGAATTAGAAGCATGCAAAGACGGTCAAGATAATCATATTATGTGACAATACTCGTGCCAACTCATTGGCTCGAGAATGTAACGCTGGAAGCGCTAAATGAATAATAAATGGTCCGGTCAACTCTGTTTAGACCACCGTCCTCGTTTGGTCTAAAAGGGCTGACAAGGCCTTTATGTCTCACACTTATCTGGTGGTGATGGGCTTCCCCCACTGCCAACTCATTGGCTCGGAATGTAACGCCTGGAAGCGCTAAATGAGTAATAAATGGTCCGGTCAACTGCTTAGACCGCCGTCCTCGCTTGGTCTAAAAGGGCTTACATGGCATTTATGTCTCACACTTATTTGGTGGTGATGTGCTTTCCCAACTTCCAATGTGGGATATCACACTCTCACGGTGTGGCACTTAGTTCCGTATGGCAATCGGCTCTGAATACCATTCTCAGAAACGCCGCCCTGGACCCGGTGCAGTAGCGCTAAATAAGTCATAAATGGTCCCGCAATCGCTTAGATCGTCATCCTCGCTTGGTTTAAAAAAAAATTAACTGCGAGTTGTGAGGCATTTATGTCTCAAATTATATGGTGGTGGTGTGCTTCCCCACTTTCAATGTGGGATATCACACAGAACCCTGATTTTCACTCAAGAATTAAGTAAACACATCAAGATCCATGTTCATTGTGTGAGGAATCAAAATTTAAATGACGGCTTACGAGTAGAGTATATCCATTATTCAGACCAACCAGCTGATGTTTTCACGCAAGCTTTGTTTGGCATCAAGTTTCTCCCGTACGCAATTTGGATCACAATTGGTGGTTAAAAAAAAATCTAACAAGATTTAGTGATTGTGTTTTTTTTTTTTTTTTTTTTTTTTTTTTGTCAACATTAATGCTAAATGACAAATTGGCATAAAATCACTAAGATGTGTAGGGAAAATAAGAAATCGGAAAGGTAGATATGCAAATCTAAGTAAGTAGGTGTGACACATAGTTTGTGCCATTGTTATTTTTCTACTTTTGGCGATTTGGGTTGAAAAGAGTACAATGAGAGCTTTAACATTTTGCATGGCATTATATTGCATTTTCTTTAACCCCCCATTTTTTTGACAATATTCTTTTAACTTCTTTCTGTTTGCACCTGATCGTCTCCTTATCTACTTCTATGACCCGGGGTCTCTCTCTCTCTTTTTTAAACTGTGAAAAATGTTAGGACACAACAAAATTGATACAATCAATGATATAGTATTTTTACACATAATCAATAACATAATTACTTTTATACCGTGGATCATTGTAGGATCTGGTTCATTGCCACAATCACTCTGACACAACAAACGACACTATATGCATTTACATGATTAATTGATAATTAATTATAATGAAATGGGGTCTACATTATGATTAATTAGTTATACGTCATGATCAATAATTATATTATAAAAACATGTTGTATGTTTAATTTCCAAAAAAAAAAAAAAAAAAAAAAAAAAAAGAAGAGAAGAAAAAAAAAAGGAACATGTTGGTTGTGTTTGTTTTGGAAGGAGTTTTTTCTGAGGTTTTTTTTCCATCACATCACCAATTATTTGTTATAATTCTCCCACCAATCAAATCTTCAATTACAAATAAAAAAATATTAAATCATCTCTCATCATTTCACTTTATCAACTTTATTACCTTTTTCACCATTATTTTATTCATTATTCTACTTTATTTCACCAATTATTTCATATTCTACATAAATTTCAAAAAAATATCTTAACTTTCTAATCATTACTTCAATCACTTAATCTAAAAACCCAAAAAAAAAACTCCAACCCAAAACAAACACAACCGTTGTGTTGCTTGTAATAGTAGCATTACATATCAATATATCATACACCATTATCAATAGTATAAAAGTAAATTATGTTTTTTTAAGCAGATGTGACAGTCATATTATTGGATGTGTCAATTTTATCGTGGTCGTTGGGTTCCCCTTTTAATATCTCTAGCGGCTAATTAGTTGTTCTCCCAATAGCAATTATCGGCAACAGGGGGATAAAGTCATAAAGAGGTTGTGTAATCCCCTGGATATGGCCTAGTGGTGAATGACGTAAAGTATTGTAGTGACCTTCGAACTATGTTCTGGAGGTCGGCGGTTCGATTCTCGTAATGGGGTTGATTCCGATTGATAACACACTTCGATTCGATGGTTGACCGAGGCGAGCACTAGTGTTGGAAATTACTTAGATTCACGATTAATCTCTCTCGCATTCTCATGGATCGAATGAGGCGGCCTCGCGGTTAAAGGTTTAACTGTTTTTATAAAGAGGTTGTGTATGTACGTACTACGTTCAAGTTCAACTATAAATAATGGATTCAATCAGAGAAACAACATTATATATCACACACAAGAATTTATTAAACTACTCTATACTGCTTACATGATTGTATTAATTGTTAATTATATATCTGGAGTGAAAAACCATATAATTAAGCAAGCACATATGGATAAGCTCATGGCGGCGTACTTCATTTTGATTCTGCTCATAATTAATGCCTCTTCACAAACATCTATGGCGGCAACAGGTAACTTTTTTTTTTTTTTTTTTTTTTTTTTTTTTTTTTTTTTCGTTGGCTTGAAATAATTAATGGAATATTAGCTTGTATATGCTTCTCTGAAGTTGGATTTCTATATAATTGTATAGCATGTTTTCGTACTATAACTGATTAATCTTCCGATTTATGAAAAATTCAACAGACGGTAAGAAAGGAGAAAGGGAACCAAGAGGCGGAGGCGGAGGGCGAAAATTAATGTTACAGAGTTTTAGTAGCAACACAAAGAGATTGTCTTCTACGAGGAAGCTTTTCGGTGACGGTGACGGTGACGGTGACGGTGACGGTGAGGATCCGGGTACGGGTGCGGGTAGCTATGAAGACGGTACGACACAAATTGTGTGTGACGTTGAGGCTACGTGCGAGTTTCCCTGCAAATGTCCTACTAGTGGTTTTTTCGAAGGAAAATGCATATTCTGAGAGCATATATATGTACCGGTGGGTGATTTGTTTATATTGTCAAGTTCACATGGACTGACTTGGCTGATAAATTAATCTGAACCCTCCAATTTAAAACTAATTTGAAAATCGACGGTAGTCATTCCGCCAAATAGTAAGTACGGTGGACCAGCATATATATATGTAATGGTCTAAAATAAGAAAAGGCATCGGAAAAGTAATAAGTGGTGAACCCTAGGTAGAAAATAGATGGAATTTGATCCACAGTTAAATAATGTTTTTTCATGAATGATGTAACATTTCTCTCTTACTACTACTGTAATGCATGGAGTTTACCATTTTGTTTTTATTAGAGCCTTTTAGCTTGTTATAAAAATAAAAAATAAAAGTAAGAAGCCTTCTCTGCCACCGTCGATTTTTCGAGGGTATATGAGAATCCTTCGAGTTAAAAGGCATCTAAAATAAAACCATTGCCCTGCTATTAATTGTCAGAGAAAATGCCTCCAAACAAAGAGCTATGGGCAATATTGCTTTGAATGAATAACGATACATTCACTATGCAATATGCATTACATCTTCATAAAATATATAAAATATTAATTATCTATATCACATCATTTGAGTTTTTGAGAGAAATTGTAGTTCAATAATATCTATTTCGCTACACACTTTACATCCTATCACCTTAAGCACTTAGAAGAGAACATTTGGAAGAGATGATAATTCAATAATACTTCACTATACAATTTTTTATCATATCAATTATTGAGTTGTAAACCTTAATCAAGGACAAATAGATGTGTAGTGAAACACGTGTTGTGAAAGTTGGGTATTGCACATATAATTTTCCGCTATGAATTTCAGAATGTATACTTTACCATTTTTATAATGTTTAAAAAAGTGGATGGGTACCTATTATAAATTTTAAAGATAAAAATCTAAAATATTTCTTGACTATCATTAATTCAATAATTGTGAAGTTTGGATAAAAATAAAAAAATTAGAGGTAAAAAAGAAGAATAATGCAATAAATACTCTATTAGCATTCTAAAATGTCACATGTGTGCATACGTGCTTATCTCATTGATACATCAAAGTCGTTCTAGGAGCGTAACTCAATAGTAAAATAACAGGAGTTTTTTGTCTTTGATTTCGGATGACATTCGATACCCTATACCAACTTCTCTCAGTATAAAAAATATGTATAAATAACTTTTACAAACTGAATCACCAAAATTTTATGGACAGGGCGGCAGGTACATAATTTTTTTTTTTTCATTGTCCAAGTTCTTGCTTAACTGTATTTAGAATATGATCTTTATCAGTTAAACTTAAATAATTATCCCACCAACCTTTTAGTTGGCCTGTAAATCCTGCAATTATCATTTTTGCAACATTTTTATCAGAATTACCTGATGTTTTACATATAGTACTATACATTAGCATTCTATGTATCAGATTATAAATTTGTTTATCAGGTAATAACCATCAGGTTCCACTCATAAATATGTTTCACTGAATAAATTTATTATTAATAACATATTAGCATTCATAAATGAGAAGTATCCATAGGGAAAGGTCTTTATATATAATAATAATTATCTTTGAGTAGAGACGATCAAGATACTTTTTAAGTCTATTTAATTCAAATTTAATGATGTTATCATGACTACTAGCACCAATTGTATTAGATATATCTTGGTGCAGAGTATTTAATTTTAAATTTTAAATTTTTCTTCAATCAAACTTTCTAAATCTCCTTAGGTTTTAAAATAAAATCTTTAATTTGAGGGAGGTTGAAGATGTGATTGAATAACAATATTATCTATATTCACATTATTATCTTTAATGTTTTTATCTATTGATAAATTTTGAATAGAGAATAAATCCTTTCTGTTATTTGAAATTGCCGCTATATCTGTTCTCCTATTACATTAAGATATAAATTAGTATAATTTTGATTCATTAATAATTGATTTAATTCTTTTAATGTAAAATTTAATGAATCATTATCAATTAATTTAGAAAAAGCATTAAAGTTGAGTATTTTACCACTTTTTTCAATTGAAAAAGCTTGTTGTGGAGGATATATCCCTTTCATAAATTTTCCTCCTTCTAATTTGAAATCACGTTCAATTATACATAAATAATCCCGAACGATATATAAAAAACAAACCAAGGAATAAAAGTTATTATTTTATTTTCTTTTCAAGAAAACTATAAAATTCTTTTTGATAGTAATTTCTATCTTCACTGAAATATTATTAAAAACCAATCTCTAAATGGTTTCCATCTTTCCAATTTAAATTCATTTTTAATCATATTTCTTGCCAGTGAACCTGGACTAAAATCTATTTTTGGTGTAAAATCCATTTAAAAATTAGCATCCATTTCTAATTCAGTAGGATCTTCTGAATCATTTATACCTTTAACTATATTGTTTTTATCTAGGGATAAATTTTTAACATAATTTTCTCGTATTTGAGAAGTAGTTTCAGCTTCTCGTAATTGAGAAGTAGAAGGTTCTAGTGGGTTCATAAGGTATTTGAATATTTTCAAATGGAGAAATAAAAGATCTCATAGACGATGATCTTGATATATTTCTTGGAATATTTTCCAATTGTGAATTCATTATGACAGAAATATTTCCATCTGAACTCTGAAATATATTAGTCACATCCCGACATATTACAGGTGTTCTTGGTACAAAGATTAGCAATTTGCCAATGATCGTGTAGAGGAATTTCCTCCCATTTAATTGATCTATTTAGTCGTAATATTCGACTTACTAAAATTAGTCTCAATTAGAATTGTTTCATTCAAAGATTTATCTTTGATTTTACACATAGGATTTAACGTGTGTAAAGGTTTATAATATATCCTATAACATATACAAATTATTTCTGATCCAGGAGCATAGTTATATCCATGCGTTTTAACATTCACTGTTAAAGAATCAAGAATGTTAATATCAGATAGAGATAATTGTAAATTAGGATATACATCAAAATATACTGGACCATGTGCCAGACTTGATTGTATAATACCCATTAAAGACTTTTTCCAGTCTAAATTTCTACCATCTCTAAGGGCAGCAATAAAACTTTCTGGAAGATTTTCCAGTGTAAGAGGTTTAAAAGCAATTTGAACTAAACCAATATGAAGAAATTTATGTGTTTTCCTATAAGGAAAAATATCTTTTTCTCCTAGTAATTTAATTACCATTTCTTCATTATTAAGAGAAATCGATTCTTCTGAGGTTTTAACAATTTGTTTCAAACCTAATTTTTCAAATGTACCTAATTGGTAAATCGTTTTTTGTTCTATTCTATGGATAGTCCATCTATTAAGTAAATCCAGATTTCTGGGTATATCAAATTCTTGTGTAATAGAATTTTTCATTCTATCTGTATTTCTTAACATTTTTTAAGAAAGTGTTAAAATATAACCTTAAAGATAACAATAAATACTGTCATGGCTCCGATACCAAAACTGAAGACTGTGTATACAGATTTGATCAATATGGGCATATTTACAAGCATAAGGAAAACCGTCTTAAATTATATAACAAAATAGAATTTTTTACTTGATTAATTTCCGTCTACAAATAAATATCTTAAGCCATTGCAAAAGCCAAAACCCTAAAACGCCACACATGGGCTAAAAGCGGGTATAAACGGCTACAAAAGGCTAAGCTTTTTATTCATGCCAGAAACAATCAAAACCTTGTTATATAAGATTGCCAGTTTTCAGCTCAACCCTTAATCCTTATATACACATTCTTTAAAACAATACAAGACCATACAATGTATTTAAATTTACCTTCACATTATATTTTAACACTTATATTCTTTTAGCCTATCATTAGGCTAATACGAAATATTAAAATAAAAAATTAAACAAAACAAAAATAAAAATAACTTACAAATTTAAATTATAATCAGCAGAAGTAGAAATTTATTTATCACACTAGAGTTTATTACAAGAAAGAAAGAAGGGGCGAGAAAGCTCTCCAGCTTGCTTCCTTCGTTTCTGAAATCTAATATATATAGGGGGGAAGAAAACGCTTGCAAACAGTAAAAAGGAAAAAGCAAACAGTAAAAACGCATAATTGGCTACAGTATTTGATTAGTAAAGGCTACAGTATTTGATTGGCTACATGAATAATTGGCTACATGAATAGTAAATGGCCGACATGAATAGTGATTCACTGTTCATGAATAGTGCCAGGAATTATTTTCTGATGACGTCGATCTTGACTTCATCGCCGATGTCACCTTGATGTAATTCTTTGATGTCGTTTTTTAATCTTTGTCAATTTCTTCTAATTGTTTCATGAAATGATGAATATCATCAATGTCTTCAATAGGGTCTTGTGCATCTTCTGCCATATTTGTTGAAGATGTCATCGAGATATCTGATATAGAGTCATCTAATTTATGACCAAAATTCTTCAATAAATCGTTTTTCAATTCTGCCATATAACATTGTAAAATTTCTTTCTTAGAGATAATTCCCTTAACTTTCAATTTTCCTGAGATGCTCTGGAACGGACTTTGAGTGCAATCCGTATTTAATCTTTCTTCTTCAAAATCTTCCATTTGACAAATTTTTGCCTTAATTTCTTGGAATAATTCTTCACCGAATATTTTGCCAGTTTGTGGATCTTTCTTTGACAATTTTGTCCAAAACTTTGAGAAATATTTTCTCTTAATACATGGTATACTATCTGTAGTTATATCTACAATAGGTGACCATTTCAAAATCCATGCAATAGAAAATTCCAAAAAGAAATACATTGAACCAGAACATTCTATTAGATGTCCTTGTTTACTCAATTCAGATATTTTGGGAGATATATCTACCCAATGAATATATAATTCTCGGAACTCTTCTGGTAAAATTTTTATAGAGGGTCCATGTAATAACCACCATTGTTGGAACCAATTTGGTATATATTCCAGATGTTTATATACTTCTGGACATACTTTTACAAACCAAAGTATGTTTTTGCTTTTTATTTTCATATAAGAAAATATTAGTAAAAGCTTGGATATAATCCCAATAATTATATTTTATAGAAATGTTTTTTTTCTTGAAAACGATATTCTTTTTCTTTAAATAAAGATAATCCTCATTCATTTGGAAGATAAATCCTTTTTATAATAATTTTACTGAAGGTATATTCCTTCTGATCATTAGCCATAAAATGTGTTATTTCACATTCAGAAGCTTTCAACAAATTTTCATAATATGAACGCTGCTTATATGCAGTTGCTGGATATGGATGATTATCCAAATATTTTTCCATTAATGACCATGGGTCATTTTTCTTTTTTATATAATCATCATATTCAATAAGGAATATAATTCATTGTCCTTTATTTTCCTGGTAAGAAGTTATATCTTCTTCCTCTGATATTACCACATTCGCATATGAGGGTATTTCCTCAGTGGCTTTAGCCTTTCCTTTCATTTTTTTTATATTCCAGGAATTCCTGGTATAATTTATCAGAATTATTATTCTGACCTGAAGAAGATCCAGAGATATTATCTGAAATCAATGTTCTATTACCATGTTGAACAAATATATTACCTCGTCCACCTTTACCACGATAAGGAGTAAAATTACTCCCTCTTCCTCTGGAAGTGGAACTCATTCCTGTAAATATTCACGAGTTAGGAAATCAGGGAGACTATTGTCTTCACCTTTTATATGAATAATATCAAAATCAAAAGGGGTTAAATGAGCTTGCCACCTTGCAAACATTTGTTTGGAAACATCATGTTTAAAATCTTTATTAAACATAAATTTAGCAGATTTACAATCTGTATAAATAAAAAATTTCTTATTATATAAATCATCTTGAAATTTTAAAACACATTTAACAATAGCTAAGATTTCTTTTGCTACTGCAGAGTAATTTTTCTGACTAGTATTTCATTTACCAGAATGAAATCTAACAAGATATACTTATTTTGTTTCTGGGCAAATTTGTTTTAAGATTCCTCCAAACCCTATGTCTGAAGCATCTGTTTCAATTATTTTATCCCATATAGGATTAGCTAACATCAAACAAGGTAAATTAGCTACTTTACTTTTAATTGTTTGAACAGCCTTAGTATGCTGATCAGACCATGGTGTTGGTAATTTTTTCAATCTATCATATAAGATATCAGCATCTTTTGCTAAATCTTTATAATAAGCAGACACATAATTTAGACTGCCTAGAAATCTTTGTAATTGAGTTTTATCCAGAATAATATCTGGGAATTTTGAAGCGAACTCAATGCTACGTTGTATTGGAATTATATTTCATTTCTCAATTTTATGTCCTAGAAATCTAATCTTTGTTTGAAACAAAGACATCTTAGGTTTAGATATTACTAACCCATTTTGTATAACAATTTTTCTAAAAATATCTAAGTGTTTGAAATGATTTTCAATTGTTTTTGAAAATACTAAAATATCATCAATATAAACAATAATAAATTCACTATAAGGAATAAATATATCATTCATGATTTTTAAATTCGGAAGCATTTTTTTAATCCAAATGGCATTACTTCCATTCGTAATGTCAAAAGGAACATTAAAATTTGCTTTTATATTGGTCTTTTTCAATTTATCTGAATCCGCCAATATCCAGGATTTTAAATCGAATTTAGAAAATATGATAGAATTATAAAGTCAATCTAATAAATCCTTTTTATTAGGAATATGTGATCTTATCCATTTTAAAACTTTGTTTAATGGTTTGTAATTTATAACCATTCGAGGTACTCCTCTTTCAATTTCACTATGTTTATTAACATAAAAAGCAGTAAATGACCACAAAGATTTAGATGGTTTAATTAAACCTTTTGTAAAAGAGATTCAATTTCTTTTTTACAATGTTCTAAGTATTCAATTCATTTGACAAGAATGAGCTTTGTCGTAATTTTCTTTTCATCAAAATCTTCCTCATAAGGAAGTTCAACAATATGTCTTTTTCTATCCCAAAAAGCATTAGGATGATCATTATATATTTCAATAGAAAATCTATGAAATAAATTCTCAATTTTTTCTTTAAGCTTTGGGTTTATAAGCTTTTCATCAATAGAAAATATATTAATTTCTTGTTTTAAGAAATTTAAATGTAAATTCTTTTGATCTATAAGATCCTTAATTTGATTGAGAACATTTGGTATAGGTCTAGTGATAAAATCAAATTTTATCTCTTTACCTTCAAAATGTCCTGTTATACCTTTAGCATTAATATTAGTTAAAGGATATAATTTTTCAATAAATGGTGTTCCAAGTATAACTTGGCTAGTCATATTTTTTACTAATAAAAAACTTGTAGGAATACAAGTATTATTTGTACAAATATAAGCTTTAGGGAGTTTAGACTTTATATCAAGTTTTTCACCACCAGCATGACTAAGTGTCATTGTAGTTTTTTCAAAATATTGTGTGGGGATTAATCCTTCTTGGATTACATTCATATTCGCACCACTATCAATTAAAGCAATTAATTCACATTTATATGAATTATTAATTAGTAAAGTAATTTTTACATACCATTTTTGAGAAAGGATAATATTTAATTTATTCAAAAAATTATCTTGTTCTAATATAGAGGATAAATCTGGTAAACTAGAACTAGGTTCAACATTAGAATTTTACTTTTTGATATTCAAGAAGTGAAATTCTGTCTTCCAGATTTTTATTAGAATTTTTTAATTTTATTATCTCATGTTTGAGATAAGTTATTTCTTTTAAAAGTTCATTAATTGTGGTTGGTTTTTCCACAGATTGTCTATCTTTTAACATTTTCAGGACATTATTCATAGAATATGGTTCCTGAGAACTTTTAATTTCTTTAGATTCATCAAAATTGGAAGTTGATGGATCGATTGAATATTATCAATTAAGCGAGATCGAAAGTTCGCGGTCTTTAATTAATTTAAGAAATTCAAAAATATTATTATTAGTTAAAACATTTATTTCTAAATCTTTAAATTGTGAAAGAATTTTATAAAATTCTTCTCCTTCTTCCTTATCATGTTTAGTACATTGAATATTTTGTACACATGATTTACAACATATATCTGTGTCAGAAGAACTTAAAGATTTATTAATTAATTCTGATAAATTATTATCAGAAGATTGTTCATCAGAATTGTCAGAAGAAGATTTTTCTGATTCTAAATTTAAAAGTATTTTTGAAAGACTTAATTTTAATTCTTCATTTTGTAAATTGTTTATTTTCTTTTTTAATTTACACCGATTAAGATAATGGCTAATTTTACCACATTTAAAAACATGTTTTATCTGTTTTATTATTTTTTTAAATTCTCTTTTTTTAATAATTTTTTAGAAAATTTCTTTTCTTTTTCCTTTATAAAAGAATCGAAGATTTTTCTAATTTATCTTTTTCTATCTTTTAAAGATGTTTTAGAAGATGGCATATCAATACCAAATTGATCACAAAATCTACCTAATTGTGATTTCTCAGATAAATTATGTTTTTTAATTTGTTGATTTAATTTTATTTCATTGCAAAGTGCTAAACCCTCTTGAATGATTGTACCTATTATTCATGAACAGTAAATTACTATTCATCAACAGTAAAATTACTGTTTACTTTTAGAATTTTGGCAAATACTGTAGCCAATTATGCGTTTTTACTGTTTGTTTTTTCCTTTTTACTGTTTGCACGCGTTTTCTTCCCCCCTTATATATATTAGATTTCAGAAACGAAGGAAGCAAGTTTGAGAGCTTTCTCGCCCCTTCTTTCTTTCTTGTAATAAACTCTAGTGTGATAAATAAATTTCTACTTCTGCTGATTACAATTTAAATTTGTAAGTTATTTTTATTTTTGTTTTGTTTAATTTTTATTTTAATATTTCAGTATTAAGCGCAATGATAAATTTAAAAGAATATAAGTGTTAAAATATAATGTGAAGGTAAATTGTATTGTTTTAAAGAATGTGTATATAAGGATTAAGGGTTGAATTAAAACCAGCAATCTTATATATGAGTTTTGATTGTTTCGGCGTGAATAAAAAGCTTGGCGCTTTTGTAGAACCGATTTATACCGCTTTTTAGCAGTGTGTGGCGTTTTAGGGTTTTAGGCACTGCGATTGGCTAAGATATTTATTTGTAGGCGAAAATTAATCAAGTAAAAAATTTCATTTTGTTATATAATTTAAGGCGGTTTCATTATCTTTGTAAATATCATATTGATCAAATCTGTATACACAGTCTTGATGTAGCCGTTTATATACCCGCGCTTTTAGCGGGTGTGGCGTTTTAGGATTTTAGGCACTGAATGGGCAAGATATTTATTTGTAGAGCGAAATTAATCAATTAAAAATTTCATTTTATTATATAATTTAAGACGGTTTCTTATCTTTGTAAATATGCCCATATTGATCAAATGTGTATACACAGTCTTCAGTTTTTCGCCATCTTATCAACAAATAAAATCACTTGGACACCCAGTATCGATCACCGGCCTCCAACCTTCAAACTTCATGTCATTTGCCTTCTAAGATCCCACAAAATCTCTCAGAAAATTCCCTAAGAATGACAACAGCTGAGGACATCTATGTTGTCACAGCCTCTGGAACAGGACACATTTTCCCTTGCATTGAATTATGCAAACTCCTCATCTCCATTAACTACAAACCCACCCTTGTCATCCCCTCCACCAACCCTTCCGCCGGCCTCCACGCCCATCCCCTTATAAGCATCATCCATGTATCAGTTCCACATGGACAACCGGGTTTTGCCCAACATCAAACGGGTTCGGACCTTGAAGCCCATCTAGCAAAGAGGGCAAACGGGTTAGACACAGACATCCCAGTATTTGCTATAATCGACTTTCCAATGGGATGGACCAAGAACATCTTTTGGAAGTTTAATATCCAGGTTTTAAGCTTCTTTACTTTCGGTGCTTGCGCCGCCGCAATGGAATGGGGCGCGTGGAAGTCAAACGCTAAGGTAAATCACCCGGGCGAGGTGCACTTAGTTCCTGGACTACCAGAAGAGATGAATATCACGTACTCTGATATCACGCGCCAAGCTTCCCTCGCGTCTGCAGGTTCTAGAGGGCCACCTAAAGCCGGCGATCGACCACCATGGGTTCCATTAATAGAAGGATCAATAGGATTGATATTCAATACATGCCATCATCTAGAACATCCGTTTCTCGATTACATAGAAAATCAATTGGAAATGCCTATATGGGGTGTGGGCCCACTCTTGCCTAAAGAATTATTAGCCACTGATCTACATGATGATACTCAAATCAGACAGCTAAACCAAGCTGGTGAAGTAACTAAATACAGTGAAGATGAAATAATCGAGTGGCTAAATCAAAAACCTAAGAAGAGTGTGTTGTATGTGTGTTTTGGCAGTCAAGTAAGTCCTCCTGTACAAGAACTTGCTCTGTTGGCAAATGCATTGGATGAAACAGAGTTCCCATTTATCTGGGTCATCCAAACTGGTTCGATTTTGAATTCGAATTCGTTTGATAATCTGGAGAATCGATACGGCGACAGAGGATTAGTAATTAAGGGATGGGCACCACAGATGTTGATATTGAGCCATTCATCAACATGTGCTTTCTTATCTCATTGTGGTTGGAATTCAACAATGGAAGCAATCGCACTCAGGGTGCCGATATTAGCATGGCCTATTAGAGGTGATCAGTTCTACAATTCGAAGCTAGTTGTAAATCATTTGAAAATCGGGTTCTTGGCCGTTGGAAACAGTGATTCATATGCAGTGGCGAAAGAGGATATCTCGAAGGGGATGATCAAGATTATGAGTGATGAACAAGTGCAAAAAAATGCAGTGGATCTATGTTCCGGGTTGCGTTCGAATTTTCATTTGAACTTGGAAGCTGCATTGGACAGCTTCAATATTTTTATGGCCTCACATTCACATAAAGAGAAAAAGAAATAGTATGTATTGTAGTTGTCTTAACCATGGTAGGTATTTGAATTCATCAAGATGGTACATGTATGTATATTTATAGGCCTAATTGGGGTATGAGATTACAATCGTAATATACGAAAGCGATCACCATTAACAGATAATTCAGAGACAACCTTCTGATCATGTCTACAAGTATGTTGATTATCTCATATTTTTTTTGCAATGCGTTTTTGATGCGTTTTTTTTCTTTGAGGTTGTTTGATCTTGAAGTTTGCCTCTGGGAGTTGTTTTGAAAACATGACTGTTTTCACTTCCAAATTTAATTTTTTAAAGGGCAATGCAAAATCTGGGGTCACATTAAAAGTATTCACTAATGGAAATTATGTGGTGACGTTCACTGAATACATTTATTCTGCGTATTGCACACCCCTGTTGAACTGGAAATGCCACTGATGGCTACGGGTGAGAAAAAAAAAAACCAAAAACCAACCGGAAAAGAATATACCTTGGTTTTTGGTTTTTTGGTTTTTTTTTTTTTTTATATAAGAAACCAAACCGTGAAAAGCAATATGATTTTGGTTTTTTAAAATAAAAATCGGATCAAACCGAATATATTATATTTACCTTATTCGATTGGTACTGAAAATCTGCCTCAAGATTTGGGTCCAGAGGGTCAGTCAAATCGCGGGGTACAACTATGGCTTCTAGCCTGTGGCCACGACTTGTGCTACGAGTCGTGTCAACTATGGCTTATGTCTTTATTGAATCCGCACACACGTGTATTAGACAAATTCCCCTAATATCGTCGACGGTGGTTGTTCCTGTGCCAACTTCAAGTCATCGTGCTCGTTTAAACAATCTAGCATACTCAACTCCGTAGAACTCTGCAGATACACTGAGGATGGGTGAGAATCAGGGGCGGCATCAAAGAGGGGGGGTTGTGGGTGAAGTGACCCTGTAAAAAAAAAATCTAGGTATTTTTTACACTACTTAACTTTTTTAACTACTATCTATTAGGAGACCCGATAATTTCTTAAACGTCGACCCTTGACCCGTAGATATTTTAAAATTAATTTTTATAAACTTGTAGTCTCGCCGGTGAGAATGATAGTTCTTTCTTAATTAGTGCATGTTTATTAATTTAATTAAACAAATATTATATATCTTGTCGATTTCAACCCACTACCATGGCTCCGCAAAACTTGATTGACTCTTAATTATTTTTAAAGAAAATGCCTTGTATGCATTGGACAAATGATCATAGTTGAGAACTTTGCCCAAAATATGAGGTGTACAAGTGACAGCAGCACCTAGCTTTGTATGATAGTCTTGAAGATGTGTATGTAGTCTCTTTTCTCCAGTTGATCTTCTTACATTCTGATTTGTAGGAGGTGCATGCACCTCTATTCCTGAATGATTGGAATCCTCATCATTGTGTGTCAAGTAAACTGTATCTGAATCAGTGGAATCGTCAGCATGATGTCCTGAATAAATTGAGGTGGATGATGTAGTGCTTTGCTCTGCAGATGTCGAATTGATATTTTGCGGGAATTTGCAAAACAAAGATGATCGGGGACTACAGGTGCAATATTAAGAAATGGAAAGGATGTTTCATGAAAATAACATCTCAGAAACTAGAAACTCCTAGCAATCGAGATCCAAGTAGTGTGTAACCACTTTGTGTTTGGAGGATTTCCAAGGTAGACACATTGCTCACTTTTTGATATCAAATTTTCCTCGGCCCTGTGCAATAGTGCTAGCATATACTAAATGACCAAATACTTTAAGGTCGGTGTGAGCAGGTGTTGTGCCATAGAGTAGAAAATGAGGTGTTTGCTCTTTAAGTAAGGGTGTAGGTGTGATGTTTATGAGCATGGCAAAGATGTTTGACACGAAACCCCGAGATTTCATAGGGAGACCGAATGAAACCTTAGTGCTACAGCAAAATTCAACATGTGTTGACGTTTCCTTTCTACAACACCATTTTTGTCGTGGTGTGTGCACACGTGAGGTTTCATGAATGATGCCTTTTAGCATGGTAGTCATCCATCTTGAATTCAAGGCCATAGGCCATTTATCGATGACGATTATCTTTATACTTGTATTGAATTGATTAGAAACCGTGTTGCAAAATTTTTCTAATAAAGGCCTAGTTTCAGATTTTTGTTTCATCGAGTGAACCCAAAGATATCTTGAACAATCATCAACAATAGTTAAAATGTAATATTCACCATTATAAGTAGAATATCTGTTGGGGCCCCATATATCAACATGTAACAATTCAAAAACTTTAGATACAGTGGAAGTACTATGAGAAAAACTATTTCTTTTCTGTTTAGCAAAAGGACAAATATGACAACAAGTCACTGAATCAAAAAGTACAAGAGGTGTGGACTTATTCAATACTTGTATTCTTTGTTTAGAGGGGTGTCCTAATCTATACTACCAAAGCAAAGAATCAGGAATGACAACAGCAGCACAAGTAACATGATTAGTTTTGTGAGCACTATGAACATTATCAGGATCAGCTTTTAATATGTATAAGCCTTGAGATAAACTAGCTGAACCAATCATCTTCTTCAAGATGTTGTCCGCAAAACACATCCATTAGAGTTGAAACACAAGGAATATCTATTATCTTTAGTGACTTTGGTGACAGACAAAAGATTATATGTAAATTGTGGAATACAAAGTACATCATGTAATGTAAGAGTATTATTGATCCCGACTTGACCTCTATGATTTACTTTAGTGTGTGCTCCATTAGGTAAAGTGACAGTGAGACCAAAAACAGGTTTAGCATTGAACATCAAGGATAAATCATAAATGATATGATCAGTGGTACCTGAATCAACTATCCAATGGTAGATAGTACCTAAATCAGAAGAAGATCCTTGAACATTAGCAGTTAGGGCAACAGCTTGAGGTGCAGGTGTATCTGAGACTTGAACATGTCAAAGCATATCCATGATGTGCTCATACTGACTTCTACTCATTGTATTAGGGTGAGATTGAGTCAGATCAACCTGATGAGACTCCAAAGTGTCATGTCCAGAGTTCTGGAAATTCACATCACCAGAAATAAAGCCATGATGCAAACTAACATTATTGGCTTGTACTTGACCCCTGCCTCTGCCTCTTGATCCATTTGGAAATCCATAATTGTAGCACTTATCAATGATGTGACCTTCTTTGCCCTGAGTAGGTACACCGTGGTCTTTTGAAACACCCGAATAGCTTCTCTGCAGAGCCCCTACCACCACCTCGCGCATAGGAAACATTGGACTCATCTTGCTAAAGAAAGCAGAATCTTGGAATTTCTGTCTTGTACCAAAGATTCATAAACTTAAAAACGATCTTATCAATTCCTAATTTTGAGTATGTAATTTGACTTTCATGCTGTAGAGCCATGTTAAAGACAGTACCAATATCTGGAATAGGTTTGGCCATTAGAGCCTGTGATCTCACATTGCTAAACATGTCATTTAACCCCTTCAAGAATCTTACAACATAATCAGTCTCATTCTGGTCACGGTAAATAGGCAATGCAGCACAAGTGCAGGGTGGGATGGGCCTTAAAATCAGCAATTGGTCCCATAATCCTTTCAATTTGGTAAAATATTGAGTAACAGACAGAGTACCTTGTTTGGTGGCATAGATTTCTTCTTGTAGATTGGAAAGCCTGTAAGCATTTCCTGTGCCAAATTTTTGATCTTGATCCAACCAAATCTCTCTTGCCGTATTTAACCAAAAAAACCTTTGTGAAATAGATGGATCCAAAGAATTCACCAGCCAATTGGAGACCATATCATTGCATTGACACCAAATCTCAAAAATGCCTATCAGTTTCTGCATGTTTTGGTAAACTTCCATCAACGAATTTCAGCTTGCCTTTCATTGACAAGACCATAGAAACAGCTTGTTTCCAGCAATGATAGTTTTCAACTCCTTTGATGAGTGGTTGAACGATGACAGCCGATGGATTCTCTCCAAGATGAATCGGATACGGATTAACCGCAACATTAGTGACTTCCGCCATTGACAGTAAGCAAAAACGAAAAGATTTCTTAAAAGAAGAAAGAAAGAAAATGAGATTGCAGTTCCACACCGCAAGAAAACAAGAAATTGCAGGTTCAATACTCTGCAAATTCGCAGCAGAAAGCTTATTGAAGATCTGATACCATGTTGAAACTGAAAAATCAGCTAAAGATCAAGAACAAAAATGAAGAAGAAGAAGTTACATTCAAATTATGAACTTGGGGGGAAAATTTGTTTACATTGTATCAAGAAGAATTTGATCGAATCGGTGCTATACAACTTAGATTAGCTGCTTATATAACACCTAGAAGCCTCTAGTTGGAATGAAAGACGGTTACAACTACTCTAACTACCTCTAACTAACTTCAATTGTTTTTGCACACAAGTGTTCGATCAAATGCCTTCTCTTTCTTTTGCACACAAGAATCCGCCATGTATTGTGCTGTGGTGTTATATCTGCAACAATTCTTCTTAATTTTCTCTTTCTTTTCTTAATTTTCGTTTCATTTCACTATTAATTTATTTAGTTTAATTATCATCTGAATTATATCTGATAATCAATCAATCAATCAAAGGTGGTGTAAAATGTGTTGTAATATCCTGACTTTTCGAAAAAGGGCAGACGTATCTTTTTGTGAAAAATGGAATATTATGATTTACGGATTTAAGTATTTTACGTGTGTATATATATATATATATATATATATTGGGGAAAATATGATTTTTAATAATAAGGGTAATTAAGGAAAATAAGGGATTAGGTTAACTATTGGGATTTTGTCTATTTAAGGAAAATAGATCCCATTAGTTCCCACGACATAAAAGAAATCAGAATTTACCAACGTTGAGAGAAGGAACGGCGTGGAGCTTTGAGGGCTGAGGGAGTTTTCGATTAGTTTCTAAGTCGAATCTCAACGGTTTTCAGATCAGAGTATAGCAGTGGAATCATTGTGAAGAGGACGTCGTTTCAAGAAAAGAAAGTTGGAGCTTTTCTCAATGTATGATTTTCGACCTAGCTGCTGTTTTGGATGAGTTTTGGAGATCAAAACTCATATCTTTCGTAGTCTTGTGTTAATCGAAGCGGGTGATCGAATCAAACCCTTTT
Organism: Gentiana macrophylla; assembly: GCA_026214975.1. NCBI lineage: Eukaryota > Viridiplantae > Streptophyta > Magnoliopsida > Gentianales > Gentianaceae > Gentiana > Gentiana macrophylla. The sequence goes on from CM047807.1 coordinate 104,836,378, forward strand.
TGGAATTGATCACATAGGCTACCTGCAAGAAAAGATCAGCTTTTGCTAGTTTTTCTGAGATTTGGACTTGGATTAGCTTGCTAAAAGGTAAGAGGATCTTCGTACAAGTTAATTACGGTTTCATAGGGTTTACGTTAGGATTCGATGTGATTTTATGCTAGAATTGTTACCTTCGTGTTGCCTAAAAATTTAGAGTTCTTATGGTTGATAAAAGTTATTTTTTCTGCTATTTTTCAGAGTATTATGATGTTGAACAAGTTTGAGAACGATTAGGGATCGATTAGGGATCAAAAACTGAGTTAATAGGGGTTGCAGCGGCAGTGTGCGGCGCGCAAGCCGATCTTTGGCGCACTGGAGGCCCGTAATGTGAAAATTTACGTCTGAGTTACGGTGTTGGCGCACGGCCACTAGTCTTTGGTGCAATCGACGCAGCGTAATTCAGTTTTTACTTACAGAGGCTTAGTGCGTGAGCACTGAACCTTTTTTTGATGAAAAAGATGATTTTTTTTAGCTGTGATAGGAATCCTAAATGTTAATCCTTGATCTAATAACATTAATTAAACATAAACAAGCCCCGATTGAGTTCCGATGCGTTTGGTTCCGGCACCGGACGTATTTTAAAAAGGAGTTGAAGTCGGGACCGTCGGAAAGGCATGAAAGGGCTTGTGCTTTGGTGATCTAGAGTTCATCAATGTCTGTGTATTTTGCTAGGCCTTGTCCGTGTCTAGAGGTCTAGGAAAGAGAGTTGAGTTGTGAGGGAGCTTACTTGAAAACAACTAGGTGGCTAGTTAATAACTAATGATGATTACATACTTGACTAGTAAAAGACTAAACATCATGTCATTCTTGGTAAGGCACAAGTTTTTATCGCAATGTGTAGGCTTTCGGATAAAACGAGTAAACTTGCTGGCCTTTCTAGAGGCACCAGGAGTAGAGGGTAATCGTGGATGGATAACTTTGCTGGCCATTAGAGGGCACCAGGAATAGAGGGACTTCATCGAACGCGTATACTATCGGGACTAGCCCGTGGCTATTGGTGTGATCCACTAATAGGTTGCACCCAGATACTTCGTGGTGAGTAACACCATGCGTAGTGCCCTAGAATGCGGATGTAACAAAGATAAGCTAAGTTAGAAACAGTTAGTCATGACATGTTGATGAACATGAAGTGAACCCTAGATTGAGTCGGTCTCATAAAGATAATAATTTAACTTAAAACATGTTAAAGAGCTTTAGTTAATTTGTAGCTTCTACTTCTTACTATGTACAATGTACTTATCTCAAATGCATGTTTACTTATGTGTTTGGGGGAGAGAAGATGAACATGTAGACCCAGAGTTCGAGGCAGACTTTGATGACGACGTATGAGGACGCCCGAGTTGAAGCGTTTACTTATTCTGTTTTCTTTTATATACATTAAATACGTTGTTCTTTGGGAAACGTTGTATTTTATTTTAGTATTCTTTTGAAGGTTTCGTACGTTTTAGTTTTCGTTTGGCTTTCCAATGTAATAAATGTTACATTTATATCTTTAGTATGTTGAGTTCTTTTCATAGTAGCACTTATGGAGTTTGTCGAGTCTTTTTAGCTTCCGTTTTGCTTAACTCGATACGACGTAGTAGAGACTTACGTGTAATATTAGATTTATTTAATATTATGCGTGCCTAGCGTTTCGTTTCCGGATAAGGACTCGGTATCCGGGAACGGGGCGTTACATGTGTATTTATTTATTATTGTCTGAGGCCCTTCATTTTACATTATTAGCTTAAGTATATATTATATGACGACCTACGTACGTACCTTCTTGTTTAAGTTTAGATGCGACAGCAGACACCAAGAAAGGTGTACAGGAAACGTTGAATGGAGCTTCAGATTCTGTCTTCTTCTCCAAGGAAGCTTCTTGAGGATGATGATGACGAGGATGAGGACGAAGAAGTTGTCTATCCATGCGACGAGCATAATATGTGTGATGAAGAGTGTGTTTGTCAAGATCACTGCCAATGCGACTACGAGGGTGGTCGTGGTTTTTGCATTCCAAAAGCTCCGCTACCGGATATAGCCTCGTAAACGATTGACATATATAATATGTATTTAAATCATTGATTGATCCTATGATGTATGATCAGATATTGGTTGATATAATCAATGATAGAAAAATGTATTCTGTCAAATATCTCACGTTACGAGGGTTGTTGTGATAAGAGGGCAAAGAGCTTAAGAAAAAGCATTTGTTTTTAACAAGTTTGATTCAAGCAATAAAAGTAGTTGTGATTGCTCTTAATTGTTGTTTGTCTTATATTTATATATATATATATGTGTGTGTGTGTGTGTGTGTGTGTGTGTGTTTGTTTTAAATTCAAAGGATAAGGGTAAAAATGAAAAATAAATAAAATAGAAAAAGTGATCAATGTTGGTATAAAAACGAAAAGGCATGTAGAATTCAAGATATATATGGTCAAATTAGTGAAGGATTGCAAAAATCGTATCTTGCTTGGTCCATCGGCCATAATGAGACCTGGTCTTTCCGGCCCGGAAACATATTTGTTGGGCCTCAAATATCCATCCGCATGCAAGAAAAAAAAATGGGTTATATTGACAGTGGACACGGACACCTCTTATTACTTCCGATATCACATTAACTTGATAAAAAATTTGAGTGTTTTTCTTCTTTTTTTTTTTTTCTTAAAGCCTTCGGCGTCTGGAACAAAATTATTTGTTCAACGCCCAATAATTAGAGGGTGACAATATAACTTACCAAATAAATATTAGCTACAGGATCAGCCTTAAACAAAACTCAAGCCCACCCACTTCACCCATAAAAGAAATAAAAATAAATAAACAAAATAAATTTTGACTGAACACATACCCACAGTGAATATGTCGGACGACTTGAATATTAGTGAAAATGAATAAAATAAAATAAAGTTTGTGAAAACGGAAAATTATTTGATGAAGAGTTTATTTTGAGTGAAGTGACTGGTGAAATGATTTAAACCACACAGTTTAAATTCAGTTTGAAAACAGACGATACCGATCAAGCCACTTCACATATCCGCATGAATGGAGGTCGCATGTAATAATTCCCCTGTGAAAACGGGAGGGAAAAAGTAAATAAATAAAAGGTAATAAAACATACGTGCCACTCTTGTGACTTACTATATATTCTTAGTAAAATCAAACTAGTTCACATGTTAAATGAATGTACAATTGGTCATTGTCTAAATGAAAGTTTATACATTAAACGCCATGAGCCTGCCCCTGCGAAAGAATTGAATCAGTAAATTCGCTATCTGGAGAGCTAACTGGCAAGAAGCAAAAAGATTCCTAGCTAATCAGTGAGTAGTGGTCAAAGAGAGGAGAGTTTGTAAGCATGACGTATGAATAACATAACTGATGTTATGTCAGAAATGTTGAGCCATTCATATAAGTGTAGGTAGATAGAAAATAATCTTGATATGCATATACTTTTACATAAATAAGTCCGCCTATCAATCAGATACAATAGTAAAACATGCACATGCATGCTCCGAGTGATCAAATGCATCAAGATAGACTTTGATAAAGGCCTCAACGATGATGCAAATATGAGCCATGTCACGGTTTTAAGGGTTTACGGCATCTCACATAAACCGTGGGGATGTTTCTGGCCTAGTTAAACACAATATAAGCCCTAAGGCCTCCTATGAAAAGTGTGCTTGAGAAATGAATACTTCAACTACGGTGGGTTCTCCCTACTTCCTTGAGGCCATTAGTCATGCAAATTGGATGACACCCAATGGGCACCTCGAGCTCTCCATCTGGTTCAAACAGTTGCATGGGTTCTCAACTCGAAAATAGCATGCACACAATGTGTTGTCGTCACGCCAAGCTAAAAATGCAATGACTGTATGTTATATTGATTCTAACGACGACCACATTCCTCTTGATCAAAAGATGACTCTTATGATAGAATTGAGACATTTGCCCATCATATACCTATTGACTAGGTGTAACAAGACGAGTTGAATTGTATACTGCTTTGAACGAATCGGGCTATTTAGAAGATTCTCAAGTTCAAGTTCAAGCTTGAATATTTTAAACTCGAGCTCGAGTTGAGATTTAAGGATGTTTTAAAAACTCGAGTTGAGCTCGATTTTTGCATCGAGCTTATTGAGTGTAATTACAAAATGTATCATTTTAGTCGGTTAATGTATGCTTTTTTTCTTCAAAAGATACAACGAAATTTTATTAATGTACCAAACAAATTTTGAATGCAAAGTACTTCATAAAACACAATATACCAAAAAAAAAAATGAAATCTCCTAAATGCTTTACATTGACTATAAATTTAACGATACATATTACATAATTATAATAATTTGTATGCATGTATACGTGTATAATATACATAGCGCCAGATAGAAAACGGAGGGGGGTGGTGGAAGGGATCATTGTTCCTAATGATAAGTCTGTTCCTAATGATAACTGTAATATTCTGATTTTCGGTGAAGGGCCTCGTATCTAGCATTTTCTGTGGCGGTGCCTTCACGATTGTCTGGCCATTGGGCAGGGCCTCATGCGACGTAATATGGGGACAGGCATATGCTTGGCATGTGGGGAGACAGTTGAGACGCAGCGGCATGTCTTGTTTGAGTATGAAATGGCAGACAGAATCTGACATGCCTCTCCTTACTATGGGTTATTGGAGCATCTCCGCTCGTCCTCGTTTGTGGATTCCTTCATGCGCCTTTTTGACGAACGCGGAGTGCAGGATAAAGTGAGAGTTGTGGGGCTCATGTGGGGGATATGGAAGGCGCGTTATTGCACGGTGTTTGATGGTCAGGCGGTACATGTTTCGGCTGTGTGTACGCGTTCTTTTGGCAGCAACCGCGGAATTTATGGAGGCGTTGGCGGCCTTTCGGGTGTAGGGGCGTCGCACACTTTGCCGGATTCGTGGGCTCGCCACCCAGAGGAGCGATGAGTTGTAACGTGGATGCAAATTATCACGAGAGGATAGGGCGGGAGTTGTGCCTGTTTTTCAAGATTCGACAGGGGCAGTCATGCATTCGATGAGTTACCCCTTTGATGAGGGAGGTCGGCCGGAATATATGGAGCTTCCGGCTATTTACCTGGCACTGGTGGAGGAACAACGATTGAATGTGCTCCGATTGGAGGTGGAAAGTGATTGCTTGGCATGGGTGCAGCGGCTTCGTCAGCCTATGGAGGACATTACTGCCCAGGGCTGTCTACTTCGGGACTGTCTAGCTTTGCTTCCTTGTTTTGCTTATGTTTCCTTTTCTTTTGTCCGCCGCATTGGCAATGTCCTGCGCATCTTCTAGCGCGACATGCATTATTTTTAGATTCTGAGACTTCTTGGGACAATTTGCCTCCTGAAGACGTTCTGGCCACATGCTTTTTGCGGATGTTGAGTAATAAAATTCTTCGATTCCTCAATAAAAATACTATTAATTAATTTGGAAAATCGATGTGTATCATACACACAAGGCATGCGCCCCATATAGCCAAAAATGGCTTCCAGAATATTCTTAATTAATATAATACTATGATTAATCAATTCGCAAAATACATGTGTATCATATACACATATAATTTCGCCACATACATAATAAGATATTTATATTTAATTAATCAACATAATTAATATCTTGTATTTAATTTATTCATAATAAATAAATACCATCATATTAATTTATCACTATAACACTATATAGTCGAGGTAAAACTTTCCTTATTTGGTTATCGCTATAACCGCATTTTAATCCGGGTAGATGTTCTTATATGTGTGGCCAGATAGGCTTCCGAATATGTTGGCCGTAGGCATAAAGTGCATTTTACTAAAATACCCTTCACACATAACAATCATGAAATAGCGTCTAGCAACACATCGTGACCTCCAATCATCGGAAGAGTCAAATGCAATGACTATTACCTTTAATGTGAAGCAGTTGCCGTGTAAATAGAATTCTATCGCTGTTATAATATTCATACAGTCGTATCTCGAGTGTCAAACATTAACGACTGCATCTTATAATCTGGAAATGATTCTCTCTCGAAGTAACTCAATTACTCTGACTAAGATTCAAGAGAGTAAGATAATCCTTATAAGAAGGCCCTTTAAGATATTTACTCTTATTCATAGGATACGCGATTTCCGGACGAACAACATGAATCCTACGCATGCTTCGGTATCACCCCCAATCACTACCGCATGATCACCCCATGGCCAGAGGAAACCTCAATAGTATCAAAGCATGACAATCCACACCGTGATGTCATGAAGACTCCGGTCTCAGAATAATTACACAAACGCCACATAGTGCAACACTTAATAAAGTAAGTGGGTCAGTCTAACGTATGCATTTTCTAATACACGTCCACGTACAGTCCAAGTGTCCCTACACTTTGATAGACGAGATCAATCCCTATCTTCAAAAGATAGAAGTATCTAATACGTGCTAGTCTAATCATACTATTAACGTCCTGTTTAATAGTACATACGACTAGAGCATTTAAGTATCAAATCTTTTAAAGTGAGTCGATATCTCATCAACCATAATCACTATTATGATTACTCTTTCACAGTTTGACACTATGGACGTTATCATATATACAAAATCATAATTGGTTTGTTAAACGAACAAATACATAATAACAGAAAGCCATTTAATATATGTATAAACATAAAGAAAATGGTAGAAATGATCTGAACCAGTCGGATCCGGTCCAACCCGATTGGGTTTAGGACATTGTTACAACAGGAGGAACTTAACCCCGTAAGTCTATGTGGCCCTAGTACAGAGGGACTCCGCCGAACGTGTACACTATCGGAGTCTACCAGCATAGACTTCAGTGGTTATTGGTGTGATCCACCAATATGTTGCACAGTATATCTCATGGCGGATATACACCATGCGTAGTGCCCTCGAATGCTGATTTAACAAAGATAAGCTAAGCTAGAAACCAATAGTCACGACATGTTGATGAGCATGAAGTGAACCCTAGGGTGGTGTTGGTCACATAAAGACAATTTAATTAATTATATGAACCTTCTCGTTGTAAAGTTTATTTATTCATTAGCTTCTCACTCTTGCTAAGTACCTATTTACTTACCTCATTTGCATGTTTCTTTTGTATGCATTGTGGGGTGAGAATATGAACGGTTGTCTATGAGTTCGATGACGAGGATGTGTCATGAAGATGATGCTTTGATGATGCGTCCAGTTTCCTTTATTTCATGTTGCACTAGACTTTGTTGCTTTCCCCTTTTTTAGACAAATGTTGTTCTTTTATTTCTAGACTTTTGTAAGAAAGTTTGTACATCTTTTAAGACAAGTTTATATTTATTTGGACATCATACTTGTAAGACGTTCATTGTTTGAGGTTACCTTTCTATCTTTTAGTATGTTGAGTTTATATTCTAGTAACATTTATGCTTTTACCCGAGTATTTTGGACTTCTGTTTGATTTTATTTGATACGACGACATAAAGGCTTGCGTATAATATTAGATTTATTTAATGCTATATGCGCCGAACGTTCTCTTCCGGATAAGGACTCAGCATCCGGGAGCGGGCCGTTATAGTTGGTATCAGAGAAAAGTGTCATTTGCTTTCTAGGCTTCTTTTCCTTTAAGATAAGTTTCTTTAGACCACTTAGTAACATTCTGATCTTCCTTGATCTTTCATAATGGTAGTAACCTGCAGAGGCAATTATGGCGTTGAGAGTTCAGGGGCTCGACAAGGGGCTAATCAAAATCATGAGCAGTTTGAAAAACCAGTGGTAGTTTTGGGTCCTGTAGAAAGAGTTGATCAGGCACCCCAACAACAACAACCACCTCAAGTTCTTTAGGAACAACCTTTCAACTGTTGAAATAGTGTCATAAACTCAATCGGGTTAGACAGGATCTGACCGGGTCGGATCATTTCTACTATTTCTTTATGTTTATGTATATATATTATATGGCTTTTCTGTTGTTATATATTTTTACTTTTAAAGAACCAATTATGAATTATTATATGATGACGTCCTTACGTTTAAACTGTGATAGAGAAACCATGATAGGCGATTATGGTTGATGAGATCTCTAATCACTTTAATAAGTTTGATACTTAAATTTCTCTAGGCTGATTTACTATTAAACAAGGCATTGATAGTACAAACAGACTAGCATGTATTAGATATCTTTTGTCTTTAAGGGCAGGGATAGATCTCGTCTATCGATGTGTAGAGACACTTGGATTGTACGTGGACGTGTATTAGAGGCTCGCAGACGTTAGATCGACCCACTTACTTTGTTAAGTGTCACACTATGTGACGGTTGTGTAATTATCTCAGGACCGAGTCTCACATGGCATCACGGTGTGGATTGTCATGCTTTGACACTATTGAGGTTTCCTAGCCAGCCACGGGGTGATCATGCGGTAATGAATGAGTGTGATATCAAGCATGCAGAGAGTATACATGTTTGGTCGTCCGGGAATCGCATACCCTATTAGTAGTAGGGTGAATATCCGAAAAAGCGCCTTCTTATAAGGAATGTCTTACTCTCGTGAATCTTTGCAAAGTGTAAGTAAATGAGTTACTTCGAGAGAGCATGATATCTAGATTATAAGATACGGTCTTTGATGTTTGAAACTCGACGACGTCACGACCGTATGTATATTATTTTAGCGATAAGATTCTATTTACATCAGAATCGTTTCACATAAAAGGTAGTAGTCATTGCATTTGACTCTTCCGATGACCTGGAAGTCGCGGTGTGTTGCAGACGCTATCCCGTGATCGTTAGATATGAAGGGCATTTTCATAATTTGCACTTTGTGCCTACGACCAACATATATATTGAGCCTATCGGTCACACACATAAGAACATCTAATTTGGATTAAAATGTAATTATAGTTGATAATCAAATAAGGAAAGAATTTATCTCATACTATAAAGGTTATAATGGTAAATTAATATGGTGGTATTTATTTATTATGAATAAATTAAATACAAAGATATTAATTATGTTGATTAATTAAATATACTTATTTTATTATGTATGAGGTGCATTATATTTGTGTATGTGATACTACATTAATTTTGTAAATTAATTAATCACAGACTATATATTTAAGTATTAATATAAGATATATATATATATATATATATATATATATACACACACGTGACTTGCACAATGAAGTGCATGTGCACATTTGTAGTAAAATATATAAATGTATAGATTTATATGTGTATAGATTTATATGTGTAATATATATACATATATATACACGTGACTTGCACAATGAAGTGCATGTGCACATTTGTAGTAAAATATATAAATGTATAGATTTATATGTGTATAGATTTATATGTGTAATATATATATATATATATATATATATATATATATATATATATATATATATATATATATATATATATATATATATATATGTGTGTGTGTGTGTGTGTGTGTGTGTGTACATATATATATCTGGCATGTATAAATTGATTTATGGTAATATAATAAAGATGATCAATATTAGATATTGACAAAATCTTGGAAATATTTAATATGAGATATTAATTAAATGAGATAAATCAATCAAATGTGTTTTCCTTATTTTATTAGGTAAATGTTTTCTCCCATCTACTAGGAACCTTCTCGCAATCAAATTGGGATTCAAATGAGGCGCCATATGCTCTATATAAAGGAGGGATTGACTAGCTCTTTTCAGACATTACAATTCCAAGAGACTAATAGTTTTTGTGAAAAATAGAAAGCTTTGCAGAGAGATTTGAAAGAGAGAAAAGCGGGTCTAGCAACCAGATTTTTCTAGTAGCAATCCTATGGTGCGGGTTGTTCGTGTGGGCGGCTCCATGCACCACTACTCTCCTTAGACGGTCAAAGCGTCGATCTTTTAGATCAAGCAAGGTAACCACCGTCTACTAGCTTGTTTGTTTATTGCTTAAACGAAGTCGATCCTCGTTAAAGGAAATAAATTTTGAATTCATTGTGTTCTGCGTAGATTTCCTAACATCAACCAAGAACCTCATTGGCATGTTGGTGGATCTGCATCGATCCACGATTGTAGGAGACATCCCGGTGTTGTTGTTACCACCCGTGTGATGATGTGTATCATCTACCTCCACTACCGGCAAGCTACCCTCATTCTCGGTTATACCTTAATGTCAACAAACCCCTATCCTCTACCAACCACTTTTCTACCTTGACCTACCTTTTTACCACCAAAGACCAAGAGTTCATTTTTTTTATGGATTTGGTTACCCACCAGATAAACCTCACCAACCTTACCATACCTCACCACACCATCAGAGATACCATCCTTACTACCAAGTACTACAAGTGTTTTTCCCTCAACAACCTTATCCATCACAGTACCTTCCTCACCAGCAATACTGATGTGATTCCGGGTTGGAAACACGATCAGAACGTGCCTAGGAACCTCCTAAGGGATCAATGACGAGCTTAAAAACCTAGTCCTCGAAAATCCAGTCTTAGACGTAGGCTAAGAACACACAACGTTTGCTCATGACACTGATTCGTTCTTAAGGGTGTCTTTTCTACAATGAAGAGAAAACTCACTCGCAAGTGATGTTTAAAAGCAAAACTCGACTTTTAGAAGAAAATTTCACTCGATATATTAATCTTGGTTTTTCATAAGATAACAAGTAGAATGTCTTTATATAAGCTACAAGTAAATGACTAACAATCTCCTAAGCAATGTGGGATAAATTACATAGTAACTTTCGCCACTTTATTTTCTAGTAGGACTAACTTGACACTAATAAACCCAAATGGCTTTTATTTGATAAAAATAAAGACTTACGCTATGTAAATGTTGACATTCTCGTATTAACTATGCTATGTAAATGTTATGTTTTACTGTTGTTTTTATGTGATAATTGATATGGTTCATGTTGGGAAAAGGTTGGGAACCGTTTAAGTGCAGAAAAGTATGTTTTAGGGTTGTTTCTGAGTGAATGTTGCGCATTCCTAAGCAATGTGTACGCATTGGCTAAGCAGAAACATCCGAAATTCGTCGTAACGTCAGATATCGTGCACATTCTCGAGCAATGTGTGTGCATTGCCCAAGCAGAAACATCCTGAATGTTTTTGGGAGCTCATTGCGTGCGCATTGAGCCTTGTTTTTGTGAAATGTTGTGTTTTGAGCCCCGAGTCCAGTTTTGATTGTTACCTCTTGATCTAATAACAATAAATGGACATGAGCGATTTAGCTTCTGATGCGTAGTTTCGGCACCGAATGGATTCTTCATAAGAGTTGAAGTTAGGGACCGTCGGAAGAGCATAATAGGCATGTGCTTTGATGAATTAGTATTCATCAATGCATGTGTATATGCTAGCTTGTCTGTGTCTACAGTGGTCTAAGAAACGCAGAGTAGGAGTTGTGAGGAGTTTACTTGAAAATACTTAGGTGGCTAGTTAATAATTAATAGCAAACGTACGTGTGTAGTTAAAAGACTAAACATCATGTCATTCTTGGATAGGAACAAGTTTATATCGCGATGTGGGGGCGTTCGGAAAGTGAACAACTCCGTAAGTCTATGAGGCCCTACGTACGGAGGGATTTCGCCGAACGTGTACACTATCAGAGTCTACCAACATAGACTTATGTCGTCATTGGTGTGATCCACCAATATGTTGCACAGTATATCTCAAGACGGATATACACCATGCGTAGTGACCTTTAATACTAGTGTAACAAAGATAAGCTAAGCTAGAAACCAATAGTCACGACATGTTGATGAGCATAAAGTGAACCTTATGGTGGTGTCGGTCACATAAAGACAATTTAATTAATTATCTGAACCTTCTCGTTGTAGAGTTTAATTATTCATTAGCTTCTCACTCTTGCTAAGTATCTATGTACTTACCTCTTTTCCATGTTTCTTTTGTATGCATTGTGGGGTGAGAATATAAACATGTTGTCCATGAGTTCGATGACGAGGATATGTCATGAAGATGATGCTTTGATGATGCGTCCAGTTTACTTTATTTAATGTTGTACCAGACTTTGTCGCTTTCTCTTTTTTTAGACAAATGTTGTTCTTCTTTTTTTGACTTTTGTAAGAAAGTTTATACTTTTTTAAGACGAGTTTATATTTCTTTGAACATTGTACTTGCAAGACGTTCGTTGTTTGAGGACAGTTTTATGTCTTTTAGTATGTTGAGTTTCTATTCTAGTAACTTTTATGGTTTACCCAAGTCTTTTGGGCTTCCGTTTGTTTTTATTTACTACGACGACATAGAGGCTTGTGTATAATATTAGATTTATTTAATATTATATGCACCGAACGTTCTCTTCGGAATAAGAACTCGATATCCGAGAGCGGGACGTTACATTAACAATGCTATATATTATGGCCTTAGTCATTTTCTTAAAAGTCTAAACTTACCGGAAGGTATTTCTCTCTAGATGTTGAAAATCAAAAGATCAAAAATTTCCGTTAAATTAGTAAATATAAATATCTCTCTACCTATATTATCATTTGGTTTGATTTTTAAACGAAAAATGTTATTTTATTCCGAACTTTTCTTATAATTGAATTACAACAAATGACACTACTGACTTATACAATATTGATTATATGTATCTTTTTCGAAACGTAATTACAATATTAAATAGATTATAACCCGCATATACACATGTTGGGATTCGAACTCAGAACGTGGATATCAGCTTGATCATTAAAATACACGGTGTAATTATCTATATATAAAATTCACCAAATTGAAACACGATTCAAACAGTCGCATCAGATTTGAGAAAATAAGCAGCGTTGAACTGTTAGCGAAAACAAATAAGGGTGGTGATACATTCACAACCATTTTGTACACTACATATGCACAACACATCATCATCATCCTTGATAATTGTGGAACTAATTTCAACAAAAAGAAAAAACTTTAATCAATGGATAAAAAAGGTGTTGTGGAATAGTAGTGGATATAACATTTTCCAACAATAAAATATCAAAATGGGTTTGATCGATTACATTAATTAATACATATTATTACTATATTTAGTCAACAAACCTATCCAGTTAATAACCATCATCAAAAGCCCACTCACCCCTCCATCACTATTAACATAAATCACCCAGACATTTCTTTAACCAATAACCTTCACCCATCTGTATGTACTACTTATTAATAGGATATGTGGGCCCGTTTAACATCATAATCCAACTCTTTCAAGGCAAGTTAGTTACTCCTACTACTACATCCTTTTGTATTGTCATAAATCATAATTCATAATCCCCATTCCCCACCCCTCCCCACCCCACCCCACTCCCACTCCACCCCACCCCACCTTATAAATACCCCCAAAAATTTAAAGGAAAAAAAAAAAAAAAAAAACACACTCATTAGCTCCTTCCGTTTCCTGTCTCCACTTAATTCCTTTCGGAAAAAAAACAGATTCCAAATTTTGAAAAAATTCAAGAATAATTCTGCGTAAATAATAGGAAACAGAGTATCAGGGGACTTTCCAATTTCATAGTACAAAAAAGGCTCCTTAAACGACGCCCCCGGCCCGGTGCTTAATCGCCGGTGAAAAGAAACTTCTTCTTCTTCTTCTGTTACAGTCAAACCAAAAAAAAAAAAGACAGATTGCAGAAGAAAAAAAGAGAGATTCTCTTCTCGTCCTTTTTAGTCTCTCTCTCTCTGTGTTTCTCTCCTTTCAATTTCCTCATCATCAATTATTCTTCTTTCTCTTTTTTCCATTATTTCCAAAGTAAAGTTACAAGAGAAGAAAATTGGAAGAAATAACAAAAGAAATCGGTTTCAAGGCCTCTCTTTACTTCTTCCTCAAGTTAATTTTGATCAGGTATGTATTCAAAATCATTCCCTTTTAACTTTTTGCATGCATTATATATTTATACTTGCTGGGTTTCAATCTTTTTTCCAGTTCTTTTTTTTTTATTTTATCAATGCTTGATGTGAACTGAGTAATTAGATTTCAACTTTAACATGATAACATCATTCAACATGGTGTTGGATATTGTTATATGTACCTGCAATCTGCATAAATATTTAAATGGTGTATCGGTATTTTGTTATGACAATTTTATTCTAAAACTTTTACGTGTTTAACATTGACAAAAATTCACTGAATGATCACAATATCAATTTATGTAGATAGGATGATAATTAATTAAGTTAATTATATATATATATATATATATATATATATGAACTCAACGTGTTGGAAAACAATAAAAAGTAAAGAAAGAAGGAGCTTTCCAAACTGGACAAAACACTGGAGCTGCTTTTATTGCTAAAGCGATTGTTCATTCTTTTGTTTCGTTCAATAAAATTTAATTTTTGGTCAAAATAGTATTAGACTCTGCTTGCTTTCTTTTCTTAGATATGTGCCGACAGTAGTACACTTTCTGTTCACATTACATTACAGTAAAGGAAAAGGAGAAAGACATTATCAAAAAAAAAAAAAGGTTAAACCTTTCAAAAAAAGAAAAAGAAAAAAAAAGGGTTAAACCCTAACATTGAGGGTCTCCACTCACCCGATTTTACAAAATGAATGGAGATATTAATCGTGAACCCAACAAATTGAATGGAAATTCGCTTTTACGTAAACCGAAAGAAGTCGTCATTTACGGGATTCGAACCTCCATGGCTGCATTTCTGGCCAGGTTATCATTACTATAACACTCTGCAATGCATATCCAGGAGATAGGAGAAAGACATTATCGATTTGTCATTTGTGGGTGACATAAAAATCATATTTTATTATTCAATTAAGAAACATAAGCTTTATTTTTGTGAAACTGGAATTTTTGTTTAAAATACGGGTTTGAAATGAAGGACGATGAAGAATTCTGTAAAGCAAAATTTGGGTTCTCTTTGTCCTTGAATAAAATTGCTGAAAATACGATTGTGGGGTTCTTTGTTTGTTCAGTAAAGCAAAAACATGGCTGCCCACTTTTGGTGTTTTTTTCATTAATTTATTGGCACTTCATTTTTACATTTAAATACTTCAAATTTGCTAAAGAGAAACTTGAAAAACTATGCTTAAAAAATAAATAATATGTACAAAATAATAATATTTGAAAAATATGCCTGAAAAGTATTTAGATTCATTCGTATTAATCGCCACATTAATCGTATTACTGAATCGCTTTTACACGCATATTTTTCAAATGTTATCTTTTGAGGCAAACCACACAAATAAACATCTTTTGCTAAACGACTTAATCTCGAGCCACTTATTGCTTTTAATTTTGGCACATTCTTTTTGTCATTTTTGTGTGTTTTTGGACCTTAGATTTGTCTTTGTGTATAACTATATATATATCCTAAACATTGCAGATTTCAATTTTTATTCGCAGCTACAGTTGACCAACAAAAAAATAAAATAAATTAAGATGGTTCTGTTTTGTTCTTTTCACAGCAATTATTTTTAAAATTTGTCAAGATGTTAATCCTTCGTGAATAACTTTGATGTTAAACCGAATAACCGAATCCTCATGCGTAATATAGCATATTATTTGCGTAATGGATGTTGACACAACACGTACATATATAATTAAAATTATAATATATAATTTATAAAAATCAATGTGTGTTTTGTCACTTTTCTTAAGCCATTTCATTGTGCTATTAAGTATTAACTCCAATATTATTTGTTTTACAATCCAATTTTAGCTAACCAAATAGTAATTGTTTTGGTTTTACAGCTATTAACTAGGAGAAGAAGCCACATTCAAAAGATAGGAGGAAACATTTAGAATCATTTTGTGAAGAATAAAGATGTTGACATGTATAAAGTGTTCAAAGCAAAAAATGGAAGACGATGATGATGATGAAAGTGCAATTGGCACTCCTAGTACAAAAGATGGCATCAAAAGCCTAACATCACAGGTTCTTAAATCTCAATTTTGATCTTTACCTTTTGTTAATCCCGAAAACGATATAATAATTTCTCTGTAGCGGAATCAATATTTGATAACTTTTATGGAATAGATAGTTTTTAGGAAAACTTAATAATTTCATTGATAGAAGAAGTATATATATATATATATATATATATATACATGCAGTAGAAAACTAATCATTAAGTCACTTCCTAAAAAATAAAAAACATGAGATGATGGCTTTAACCAACAACAACTGCTCTCTAGTAATAGGAAACATACGAAAATAAAAAATAATATTGCTCACATAGCCTTAGGTAATAAAATTTAATTAACATAATAATTAAAATAAATCTTCTAACACTATTCCTACTACCCCATCTTATCTTTTGGTTTTTAAATGTAGGACATGTTTTGATTAATATCTGAAATGATTGATTATTCAATATGTTTTCCTTCATGATGCTTGTTGTGATATATCGGGAAAATATTTACATCGCGCGTGGAACCACATCATACAAATATTTTTCGATATAGAGCCATAGAGTCTTAAAGTCGGTGGCGGATTCGAATTTTTTTTTGAATGCCATTGGGGACCAGTAAAACTATATTTTTATCCAAAAATTGTTCCAATTGCGTCACTTTGGGTTTAAAACTACATTTTTCTAACAACAAAATGTCATTCTTTTAACAACAAAACTATATTGTTTTAATACTAAAAAAAAATTCCCGAATCTCAGTGGAGTCACGTGACCCCCTTGGTGTACATGCATCCGCCACTGCTCAAAGTTTTTTAGACATTGAGATACATCTTGTCTATTTCTAATTAGATGAGAAATTTAGTTTAGAAATTGAATTGAGTTTTGAATTGAATAAAGTACTTAACAAGAATTAAAAAATTGTCTTCCGATAAAAAAAAAAGTTTTTCTTATATACTTATTTAAAAATCCATATATAAGGGTATAGTGCAAAAACACATCATCCTTCCTTGACATTTTGTTTGTTAGTTTATTGTTACTTTTCCAAATAAAGACAAGTATGGGAGAGGAATCTTATTCAATTTTGGAATGAGTAAAAAGGAAACATTGATCTCTAAGTTCAAGTGTACTAGTAGAGTAGTAGTCATATGCTTTAGAAAATATTTATTAATATTACTACACACTTATGTTATGATATAGTACCTTATTAACTTATATACATCTCATTAATTAATACAATATATATATATATAATTTTATTTTTGAGGAAATATATATATTAATATTAACATATTTTAATGTTGAAAATTACTTTTGGATAAAAACATTTTTAATCTGTTATATTTCTAAATATTTACACTTTTTTTTATTCCAAATGGTTAATCTTGACATTTCACCCTGCACTTCTTTCATTTTTTTAATATATTTTTTCAGTCCAAATTATCACATGTGCATTAACCCTTGACAAGTGTCTGAATATGTTAAGATAAAAAATTGACAAATCAAAAAATTACATTGAAAATGTAAAAATACGTACAAATAGGAACAAAAGTGTCAACGTAAAACCTTATAAATTAAAATATAAAAACCATAAAACCAATACAAAAGTGTATTATCATTTTTTTTTAAAAAAATTTAGTGTATTATCATTTAGTTACCAATACAAAAGTGTTCTTGTACAGATAAATCAATTAAAAGTTTTTCGAAAAAATAAATGTATTTATACGATGACAATTCTACTGTAAGAACTTTTAATTAAAACTAATCGTTGAATGATCGTGACATATATATAATATGTCAAAACAGTTTTTTTCGTTTTATACACGTGATAGTCGATAGATACATTTCACCCTAAAGCGCCACCACAAAAAAAGTTTTCCTATACACAAGTGCCACTTAGGGTGTCTCCAATGGAGGCGTATTCAACACTCCAAAACATTTTAAAGTAAAACTTTATCCACTTTATTATCACATTAAGAATACTGAAAGATACTCTTCCTCCAAATTCCTTGAAGCCTTACTTGTGATTTGGAGTTGCCTTTGGAGTAAAAAAAAATCACAAATCATTCATTCTCTCTCATCTCTACTCCTACTTTTTTTATTTCAACTATTTTTTTATGTATCAATTTCTTTCATTTGAGTACTATTTCTTTCATGAAAATTTATTTATGGTGATGATAATTATTACTATAAAAAAAAACAACAACAACAAAAATGCAAAATGATTTTTACGTTGCAAATATAAAATATTTTGTAATCCAAAATATAAAATATTTTATTTGAATTATGGTGGAATAATTTAAGGTAGGTGGAGGGAAAATAAATTGGTGTTTAATGAAAAAAAAAATGATTTTGGAGTGGTTTATTAAGTGTGTTTATTGGAGTGAATGATATTTTAAAGTGTTGAAAAAGTATAACTGGAACGAAAAACGATGTGTTTGGAGTGTTGTTTAAAGTAAAACGACTGAGGTGAGCCGTAGAACCGTGAAGTGGTTCAAGGGAACATTGTCACACTATTCCTTGGATCATGCGTCTAGATAATGGTCCCACCCTTGTCTGATTTTTTTTTTTTAAAGCCCTTTTTATCTTTTCTATTATTTTTATTTTTATTTTTGATAAATTATTTCTAACTTTCAAGACATGGAATGATCAAACCAGATATGATTTGCCTTGGAAAGCCTGGTGTCCATCATCTCAATTGTTAATTGGATTGAAAATTAATTTGGTGGATCTTCTATGTTAACAAAAACATCATTTTTCTTTGTCTATTAAATATTGGATAAATAAATATAACTTGATGTGTAATGAATAGAGGATATTATTATTATTTGGTTACAACAATTGTCTCATAACATTTGACAGACTAATTTCTTGCACAATTGATCGATTTGGGTTTAATTTATTATAAACAATTATATAAAAGCGTGTTGTTCTAATTGTTATAACCGATTGATGTATCATAACAACGTAGTTTTGGATGAACTCTCCAAAATTTCACACATTGTTCCTATGTTCGAGTAAAGTAAATCACTCCTCCAGAAACATTTTGTGGTTAAAATCTAATGTCATGTTTGTTACGTAGGAATGGAATGAAATGGAATAAAGGAATAAATTCATTCCATTACTGCGTTGATATGTGAAAGAATGGAATGAAATGTAGGATATGGTGGAAGTGGTGGGGTGGGGTAGCCCTACCCCACACACCACTGCACCTACCTCCCTACACACTCTACCTTACCTACTACCTCACCCTACCTACCATACCCACCATGCACCTACCCTACCCTACCTACTCCACATACTGGGAATTAAGCTAGGAGAGGGTAGAGGACTTGTAGGAGGCATAGAACCAGTCATAGGAAAGGTAGAGAATCGAGGAGTAATACCAGTGGAAACAAGACTAGAGAAAGGACCTCCGGCGATGTACATGGAACTGGGAAGCGAGATAAACTGAGGAAACATCGAGGTTGACCATGGCAACGTTGATGTGATAAAAGGGCGCTCTTGAGTAGGAACTACCGAATCGGTGTAGATAGCGCCCGGTCTTGAGGCGACCCGATCTTGCCGGAGAGAAGAAGACACATCTGTAGATACGGTGGTCGTCACAGCTGTAGACGGTGGTGTTGTGGACGCCATGAAACCTTGCTCTGATACCAAGTTAAAAATAATAAAGGACAGAAAGAAGCTTTTCTAAGCTGCCATTAATGGCTAGATTTAATTCATCACAACGTCATTGTTTTCTTCATACAAAGTCTGAGATAATAAAGATAGATATCTTGGGAGAGAGGACACCACAAGATTCTACACAACAACCTTATCTAGTAAAATCAATCACAGCCATACAACTCATAACACATGTATGCCTAGGATGTTGCCACATCACTTAACATCTCCCCTCAAACTCAAGGGTGGTGATACCATATTGAGTTTGGTTACAAATCTCGAAGGCGTGATGGTGCGAGGGTTTTGTCATCTGATCGCTATATCGATCCCGAGGAAGGATATAGCGGACCTTCAATTTGTTAGCCAATACCTCATTCGACCAAAGTGCACATCAATCTCTATGTGCTTTGTCCTAGCATGATAGACAGGATTTTGAGCTAAGTATGAAGCACTGGTGTTATCACACCAAACAGTAGGAACACCCTACACCTTGATGTGCATCTCATGTAGCAGCTGCATGATCCATTTTAACTCTACAGTAAGATCAGCCAGGGCTCTGTATTCTGATTCTGAACTTGATCTAGAGACCACACCTTGTTTTTTTGAACTCCATGATACAAGGGATTCACCCAAAAACACACAGTATCCTCCAACTGATTTTCTATCATTAGTGGAGACACCCAAATCTGCATCTGAAAAACCTGTAAGACCAAGGCAGCTGGTTTGAAGTTCAATCCATGTTTCAGAGTACCAATGACATATCTCAGAAGTCTTTTGACAGCTTTCCAATGCTCCAAATGTGGCACTTGCATAAACTGACTCAGATAATTAACAGCAAAAGTTAGGTCAGGTCTGGTACAAGTTAGGTATTGTAGACCTCCAATAGCACTTCTATAAAGGGTCACATTTCTAAACACTTCCCATGGCTCTTCTTCTAGTTTCTTTCCAGGTACAATAGGAGTAGGGCAAGGCTTGAGAGAATCACATCCCAATCTAGTAAGAAGCTGAGTTGCATACTGTATCTGACTTAAGTACAGACCTGACTCATCTCTTGTAACCTGCATACCAAGAAAGTGTGACACTGGCCCCAGATTCTTAAGAGCAAACTTTGCATCTAGCATATGTATGAACTTGTTGATCAAGACACCAGAATTGCCTGTTACCAGGATGTCATCCACATATACCAGGACAATGAGAATATGACTGGAAGTGCTGAAGATAAAGAGAGAGTTGTCACATACGGACTGCTTAAAAGACCAAGCCTGAAGTTGGGATTTAAGAGTCTCAAACCAAGCTCTTGGAGCTTGCTTCAATCCATAAAAGGCTTTGTGTAATTTGCAGATGTAGTGAGGTCTATTTGGATCAATATATCCCTCAGGCTGAGTCATATAAACTGGTTCCTTCAAAGGGCCATTAAGAAATGCATTATTGATGTCTACGATTAATAGCTTGCAGTTGAATGTGATGCAGTGAGATAGCACTATGCGAATGTTGGTGCCTTTGCCACTTTGGACTAAAGTTTTTCGTAAAGTCCACTCCATAGTCGGATCGAACCCTTTAGCCACAAGTCTTGCCTTGTGCTTTAATCGATCCATCAGGCTTCAACTTGAGTTTATATACCCATCTACCGCCTACCATCAGTATGATGTGAAGAAGGGGACCAGCTCATGTACCATTCTTCAAAAGTGCTTGATACTCATCTTCCATAGCACATTTCCGTTATGGGTGGTCAAGGCTTCGCCACACTTCAGGTTCGGATGCAGAGGTAAGCGTTGAATAAACTTTAGGTTTAAAGATGCCCTCCTTGGCTCTAGTAATCATGGGGTGAGAGTTAGTGAATGCAGGTGCAGGTGGTGGTGTAGGTGTAGACTGTGGAGAAGCCATGGACATGTGTGAAGGACTTGGGGAACCTGTGTTGGACAGTGTTGGTAGGATCTGAGGAGAATGCACATCGAGGACTAAGTGTGAATCGTGGTGTGCTAACATGAGAAGGGTGGTGGTGTCTTTATGAGTCATATATGGTGTATCCGATGCAAAAGTAGGAGTGTGAACATGTGCGGGACTGTGTATAACTGAGTCAATATGATCACGTGTACCTGCTGGAGCAACTGGAGTGTCTGTACTATCCATATAGGCATGAGAAATGTCAACTTCTTTGTGGTGTGGAGGAACTAAGAATGTGCTAATGACCATCTAGGACATGAAGCATTTCTATTTGGGCCTTGAGAAAACCACTGAAAAAAAGGAAGGTTGACTCGTCAAACACCACATCCACAGAGATATATATCCACGCCACTCATGTCTAAGCACCGATATCCTTTGTGAGTTGGACTAATCCTCGATTTACACATCTACTAGAGTGGCCGAAACTTGGTTGTTTGAAAGGGCTGAGATGTGGATAATGAGGCACAACAAAGGTCTTAAAGCGCATTTGTAGTCAGTCGACATGAAAAAAGACACTCATAAGGAGTCATATTTTGCAACACAGGGGTAGGAAGGCAGTTTATAATCATAATGACTTCTTTGAAACTATGCCACAGAAACTTAGGGGCATGGAAGCTTGAGCTAATAGGGTTAGACCTAACTCCACAACATGCATGTGTGCTTCCTTTCAGCTCTACCATGCTGACCATGAGCATGTGGACAGGGATGTCTGAAGGCAATGCCACAGTCTTTTCAGATAGGACTCAATACTCTATATTCCCCCCCGGTCTGATTGAATGCATTTGATAGTAGTGGAAAATTGAGTTTCAACCATTTTCTGAAAGTGAGTAATGACTTGGTATACTTCAGATTTTTGTTTTAGTGGGAACAACCAGGTATATCTGAATGATCATCAAGAAAATGAACATAATATAAGTAACCACCAGTAGATTTTACTGGTGAGGGGCCCCAAACATCAGTATGAACTAAATCAAACATATTATTAGCATGAGAATCAGATAAAGTATAAGGAAGAGCATGGTATGGCACTAGGCCTAGGCAGAGAACCAAACAGAAAACCTTCTAGTTTATACCCTTTGACAATAGGGAGAATGGTATATTTCCAGAGTAAGTAATTATCCCGATTGAGCTTGAGCGGTGCATGTGGATCTAAGAATTGAAGCGAGAATCTATGGAGTGAATCCTGGGAATTAAGCTAGGAGAGGGTAGAGGACTTGTAGGAGGCATAGAACCAGTCATAGGAAAGGTAGAGAATCGAGGAGTAATACCAGTGGAAACAAGACTAGAGAAAGGACCTCCGGCGATGTACATGGAACCGGGAAGCGAGGTAAACTAAGGAAACATCGAGGTTGACCATGGCAGCGTTGATGTGATAAAGGAGTCTTGAGAGTAGGAGCTACGGGCCCCGGTGTAGATAGCGCCGGTCTTTGAGATGCCCGATCTTTGCCGGAGATGAAGACACATCTGTAGATACGGTGGTCGTCACAGCTGTAGACGGTGGTGCTGTGGACGCCATGAAACCTTACTCTGATATCAAGTTAAAAATAATAAAGGACAGAAAGAAGCTTTTCTAAGCTGCCATTAATGGCTAGATTTAATTCATCACAACGATCTTGTTTTCTTCATACAAAGTACAGATAATAAAGATATATATCTTGGGAGAGAGGACACCACAAGATTCTACACAACAACCTTATCTAGTAAAATCAATCACAGCCATACAACTCATAACACACATGTAGGCCTAGGATGTTGCCACGTCATCACTTAACACCCACGCATCATACTCTACCTTACCCCACCACCTACTATACCCCCACCATCACCCACCCATACACCACCCTACCCATCCTACATACTCTACCTATCCTACCCACCACCACCCTACCTACTCCCTGCCTACCCTACCTCACATTACCTACCACACCACTACCTACACCCACCTCACCGCCCCACCCCACCCCACCCTACCTTACCTCCATCCATGCTACATACCCCTATCTTACCTTACCTACCCCTACCCTACCCATCACACCCTCCCACCCCCACCCACCATAACCACCACCACCCCACCCTACTGGACCCTACCCACCACCCTACTCTTCCCCACCACCCCACCGTGCACCGCACCTTACCCATCTCACGCTACCCACCACCCCACCAAATATCTTGCCACCACCCCATCATATCCTACCCTACAATTTCACCCTATCACTTACACGCATCTTCTACCTACCTTACCCCACCACCTACTACCGTGCACCCCTACCCTATCCTACCTACCCTACTTCATCACCTACCCTAACCTACCCTACCAACCGCCCACTTTTACATCATCACGCGTGTTTTGTCGATTTTCATTTTATTCCATCGCATTCTATCTTTAAAAGAAATTAAAATAGACATTTTTCATTCAATTGAAATAAAATTTCATTTAATTCTATTCCTAATAATCATACATAAATATTGAAATAGAATGAAAAATCATTTATTCTATTTTATTAAAGTCACAATAAGCGTATCTTTAAAATATTGTAGTGTCAAACATGTCTTTGAATTAAAGTATGAAACTTTGATTATGTAAAACAGTAAAAGACGATTCTTCTGAAAAGAGAAGTACAATATTTACACGCTAGGTCTACAAATCATTAATGACTATTTTCACTTTTTTTTAATAAAACAAATCACAATAACCGAGAGTAAATCCTATGCAGATCTTCCTTTCTTGTTTTTGTTTGATTGCTTTGAGAACATGGTACGAACATTTTCTTCTTATTACTATTATTTTTTGTTTTGAAAATAAAAGGGGCAATTTCGTGTGGGAAAATTCTATCATAGGGATTTCCTCTTGAGAGCCCATCTACACATGACAAAGTCCAGACCACATGATTTACTACACAGGAGCCTTTGTGTATTTCACCTCGAGAGCTGTGTGGTGGAGATCTGCTGGCGTGGCGATTCCTCACAGGAAATTCCACATAGGAACGCACCCATTTAAGTGGGGGAAAAAAAAAAGAAAAACCAAAGGGGCAGCAATAATACATCTCCAACACAAATTGCCACTTACATGTTACTATACACTTTATTCTTTTTTTTTTTTTCCAGAAACGAAAGAATAACATCACACACACCTCAAGCGGGGTTCGAATTCTGGACTCCCTACCGAGAACAAGATTAGATTCTAATGGATTATCACTAGGATATGTACTCGAGTAAGACTCCCTACTAAGGGTATTTCCCATCAAATACCACTATCTACATCCTCGGATATCTTATTAAAAAAATATATATCTTCTTTACAAGAATTAAATTCACAATCTCTACATCAACATCCCTATCCTATTAAATTCACAATACTCTAAGTGTAAAAGATGTAGGGATATTTCTGATCTTGCACTTTGGATTTGGGGTGACACTGCTCATCAACCCGTATCAGAGGGTGAAGATAAAGTAGGCTGATGTAGGAGGGTTTTTGCTTTTTCCTTACTTTTCATCCCTAGTGTAGGGATAAATATGCAGAATAGGAGACTGATACCAATACCCTAAGGACTCCCACTTTATAACCATTGATAATTAAGTACAAAAAAATTGTTTAGAAAATGCATAATTTATTTTATTTATGGTTTAAAAAAATGAATTTGGACTAGATTATTTACTTGGAGAATTAGGAATAAGTACAGTTTTTGAAATATTTTTAACTAACAGGACTACATATTTTTTTGCACCAGAAAAAAAAAAAAGTTTTGTCAAAAGTTTTAAAAACTGTAATTGATGAAATGTTTGTGTGATTCTCGTTCATTATCCCTTATTTATTCTTATTAGTCCAGACAGGCTGGCTCCAACCCTGCCATTGATTTCAATTTTTTATTTTCTTTTGCTCCGACCTTCAGGTTGAACATTAAATGCTAATTATTTAAATCTTTTTGTCAAGTATCTTGAAAATGTAACTAAACTAGTATATAATGTTATTATGTAAAAAACTATCATTGTATAAGATAACAGGCTAACAGTGACTTCTAAGACAAAGTAAAATGATAGAACATATAAAAATATTATTATATATATCATATCATATAAAATAATAGTTAGTTTGGTCAATCCTAGTGTGTAAATGGTCATATGATAGGATTACAAAATCAGTATATATAATATAGTGAATGGGGGATCTTGAGAAAGAGACACTACATTTATATTTGAAAAAAAAAAAAAAAAAAAAAAAAAAAAGAGACTCAAAATGACTCACCAACCAAGTTTCTTTGTCCAGTCCCACACCTCTTTTCCCACTCTGAATATCTGTCTATTCCTTGTGTGCTTTTCTAATAATAAAAATAAAATGAGTCCCAATCGTGATCAATCGAGTTTGCAAAACATTGTTGTATAAATTTTTTACTAAGAGTAAAGTTGATATAGAGAATCGAACTTTATAAAATTCAAAAACAAGGTTACCACCGAGTTATATCTCTCTGAGGGCTGTTGTTTTCGTGTATATGTGTGCGATGTTTGGAATTATGATCCCTACGATGGATTATTATTAAAAGAACGTTATTTTAAATTTTTGCCATAGGAAAATATATTGATCGAATTTCTTGTGCGTGCACATTGTGAATGTGTGATTGAATTTTCCCACCGTGACGCTTTCATGGGAAGTGATCACGAGCATCGTTATCTAAAAATATCTGGAAATTTTATGGTGGTCTGGACCATGAAGTATGAGCAGTGATCCGGGAACAATAAAAAGGAAAAACGCACGAGTCCAACCGAGTAAAATATAAATCTGTCTTTTACTAAATTTGCACTCTTTTAAGAAATCCTATGGAGAAGCAAAGTATGGCGTGGTAGTGCGGACCACCATAAAACTACTGAAAAATATGCATCTAAATTCCAATAAAATCGGAGGTGCACTGAACCAATTTGATGTTTGAATAGTATTCTTGTGTGATATACATATAAATTCAACATCTAGTTTTTTTAATTTAATTAGTTAAATATAATCAATGAGTCTCATATCTATTAATAAATTATATTGTCATTATGGTTAAGATATTAGGTATGAGTCTCATATCAGATTTACTAAATTCCATATATAGAAGAATATTTTATCCGGATTTTGTAATTAGTTATACAACCTTCAAATCATGCGTTACTTATAGTATAAAATGCATATCCTCTATTCAAAGTAGAAGATGTTTATTCCTCAAAAAAAAAAAAAAAAAAATTTAAAAAAGATTATAAAAAAAAAAAGATAAAAAAAAAGTAGAAGATGTTTGGATTTTAAGTAATCCCTCCGTTTTTTTAATCCCATTTTCCAGAATTTGTTTTGTTTATGTTTATATGTCATTTTACACTACCATTTATTATTTTTTTCCTCCTTTACCCTTCATTTAAATAACCTAAATTTTGATACAATTTTCTATACATAAGGAAAGAAGTGTTTACATTTTATTTCAGACATATTAATCACCTTATTAATCTGTGTGATTTTTCTCTCCCCGGTGAGGAGAGAGTAGTATATTTTGAAGGCGAAAGAGAGTAAATGCCAGCGGCCTACTTAACAGTTAAGACAATGCAATGGCATTGACCTCAACTTGTCAAATGCAGGGTAATAACTGATACCTGCTGAAATTAATGGGACCAAAATGACAATTAGACTGCTGCTGCTGAAATCACCTATGCTTTTCTTTGCTTTTTCATGCTTTTAATTAGCTGTGTTTTTCAGTCCCTCTGCAATTTACCTAGGGCAATTTTACACTTTTTAACCTCAATCTAGATTTCCCTACGTTTCTAAATAAAATCGTTAAGCCCTAACCATGAAGGTCTCCACTCCCTCGTCCTACACGGTATTAGTGGAGATGTTATTTGGTGAATGCTTACAGTGGGCTCAGTCATGACTGCTTTATTATCTTAAAAGCCGAAAGAAGTCTCTTTTTACGGGGTTGAACATCCGCATTCCAGAACAAGGTCTAACAGTTCATTTAATGATGAAGGGTATTTTGTTGCAGAATTATTGACTTCATTAAACTATGTTCATAACGCTAAATCGCCTTATATATTTTGGGACCAGGGAGTACTGATGTGAATTTTAATGATCTATTTTTAGATGAAGGATATGGGGATGAAAGTGTCAGCAGGCACATCATCTAAGCAGGGCAAATCAAGTACACCAAGAGGAGGAGGAGGGAACAGCAGGAAAGGACAATGGCCACAACAATTTGCAGACTTTGATGCTATTTCTGAGTCATTATCTTACAACAATCAACCAGCTGGGATTAGCTCAACTTCTTCCACACCAGCTTGGGACTTCGCTAGACCCGGCGGTGGTGCACGTAACGACTCGAGGTTTACCGGGCCGTTTGGGGGTAGGCTTGATTCGATATCGACTCGTACAGGTGGTGATGTTGTAGTAGAAAAAGAGGATGAAGCAAAAGAATGGATGGCTCAGGTTGAGCCAGGTGTTCATATTACTTTTGTTTCTCTCCCTGATGGTGGTAATGATATGAAGAGAATCCGCTTCAAGTAAGTCCATCTTCCCCTAATCCTACTGTGTATCAACTTCTTCCTTTAAATTTTAAACAGTCAAATATGACAATCAACCGCCTGAAAATAGTCGACTTTGTTTTGGGCGGATTATGTATGTGGTGTTCGAGCAAGGAGCGTCGTTTCATGTGGCGTGGTATCGCTAATACTAACTTGATCATATATTCTCTAGTCCCATATTTTTCGGGGTGGGGAGGTGGAGTTTGGTTCTCTTTAAGGGCTGTAACTGCTGTAACATGCATTGGGTCCCAAGCTTGAGGTTCAACCAGGTGACAACCATTTAAAGATTACATGTTTCATGTTTAATGTTGGTTGAAACAACACCACATGTGATGTGAATGGTGAATGATGATTGATGATGTATGTATATCATGTTGTTTATTTTTTTTGTATAATAATAATAATAATTATATGTCACATCATCAATCTGAAATTTATTGCACTGAACATCTCTTATAGAGATGAAAACAGCATTTAAGTAAGCAATTAATACAAATTCATCTTTTGCATCAACTTTTAGACCCATTATAGTGATGTTGATTGCTCAAGAACCAGTGCAGAAAGAGTTACAGTTTCTAATACCTACTTACCAACAACACTATGATTAATAATGTTGTGCACCTGCAGAATTCCATGAAAAAAAAATAAGAGCTACATACAGGCTACAACTTTTGTCCTGTAAAAAACGTTATAATGCGGATGTACACTTTTGTCCTTTTGCACACTTTCCCACGCGTCCAACAGTTTCGGTGCACTGGAAAATCTCCACGTCAAGGTTCTTAGTCGAAGTCAAAAACTATCCGGGGTCCATAGAAGAAACATTTATCTTAGGATTATTTAAGAGCTAATCATAGCATTCATATGTTTTTTTTTGCAATTCAAGTTGCTTTTTTTTGGGACATTGTGATGATTTTTACTTTGATGTTTTGAATGTGAAGCCGGGATATGTTCAACAAATGGCAAGCGCAGAGATGGTGGGGTGAAAATTATGACAGAATCATGGAGCTCTATAATGTTCAAAGGTTCAATCAGCAAGATCCCAACACGCCCTCAAGATCTGTCGATGGGGTAATCTACTTTTTTTGTTTTTCACTTCTTTTATATGTAGCTATATTCGTATAGTATGTCCATTTCAGCTCCGGTTACCATCTCGTGCCAGAACAGTCACAGGGATGGTAGCCCCCCCCCCTGGGCTAAGTATGGTCTGATCATTTTTTGTTGTTTTACTGCAGAGGGATTCTACGTACTCGCGGCTAGGATCTGCCAAGGAAAGTCCAATGATGACTCCAGTAAACAGAGATTGGACACCAAGAAATTATAAACCTCCTTCCGGAAATCAACGTTATTTCCTTCTGTCGACCCTTTACAGCAAGAAAGCATCCAACATTACAATGCAGGAGGAGGGTCAAGTGCCTATGGACATGGTGGAGGAACAAAAGGTGAGATGTCGGGAATGGAGGCATCAAGAACTACGACCTCGTCTAGGGATGAAGCTTCGGCTTCAATCAGTAATGCCAGTGACTTCGAGTCAGAATGGATCGAAGAAGACCAGCCAGGGGTATACATTACAATTAGACAACTAGCTGATGGAACTAGAGAGCTGCGGCGTGTTAGATTCAGGTAATCAAGCTCACTCCTAACAAGTCAATAATGCTTTGTATTATAATTATAAGCACATACGATGCTCATACCTTGTAAATTTCATCTGGTGCAGTCGTGAAATGTTTGGAGAAACGAATGCAAAGCAGTGGTGGGAGGAAAACCGGGATAGAATACAATCTCAATACCTGTAAAGAGTACATGTTTGTTCAAGATTGATTGATGCTCAAGGGAGAAGCAGTTGGCTAAGAAGAACCAAATGTTCAACATGCAACGATTCAACATCTGAATTATGTAATGTTGCATCTTCCTAAAAAAAAAAAAAAAAAAAAAAAAACAATGGGAAAAAGGGAGGGGGGAGCCTTTAATTCTTCATTCTCACAGATTGGAATTTCTGTGCTAGATGCAGAAATTTCTTGAGTCTCAACACAATTTAACACTGAATTTCCACTTATGGTACTCTGAGGACTAAGATGTTGTAGAACGATTCCACCTTTAGTTTTCACGCCAATATATGGTTTGAAGGGACAAATGTTCCAAGATTAGCTCAAGTTTTGAGGTTAGATTCCACTTAATGGAAGTTCTTATGAGTGAATCCATGTGTTAAATTGTGTTAATGCTTAACTGGAACCCGATTACTCCATGGGAAGGATATTTGTTCTATGTATGGCTCAGACTTTGGCAATCCATTTTGCTTGTATTATTCATGGCCTTTTCTAGTTTATCTTTAATTTTTCAGAACTTCATCATATTAACCATGTTTAATACAAGACTTCCTTCCACATTATAGTTCATACTGATACAGGTGTGTTTCAATAAAAGTGTGTATCGAGCTTGAAACCAAAATAAAACTAAAACAGAGCATCAATCAATCCATAAACACGGAAGTTAGTAGAACAATTAATGGCATGTAGAGCAAACTCATTTTGAAGTATCATACGTTAAAGGCAGCAAACTGTATGGCCAATTGGGGAAAGAAAACACAGCCAATAATAATAAGCAAACCTAAATTAGGCCAAAGGAGAAATTACTCACCAACAGATCTCATCCGATAAATATATATATATATATGTGCTAGTATTAGTCTAGCCTTCAACCAGTTACTTTCCTTGTAATAGTTGTTCGTCAGGAAGACTTTCACGAGATCTACCAAAACATGCATCAGGAGGTTTACCATGCCAAACCCCAGCCTTCTTAGATGCGTGAAGATTGCTGCTGCTCTTTCTTCATAACTTCATCGCAGCTAATTGTCATTTTTCCTAACTTTTCAGTACTAGCACAAATTCCACGTGTCTTCCCTTTATAATTATAACTGCAATGAAATCCATGGCTTCTCTCACATGAATTGCACAAAAAAGAAAAAAAAGAAAACACAGACTAAAATCTGTTGCTCTTGCACCAAGTTCAAATGAAGTGCATACAATCTCAGAAAGAAATTGTGTAATGTGTACATGAGTCAAAGATGTATTAGCACAGTACACCGACAATTTAAAGATCTACCACCAAGCTAATATTAGTGAAATTTTCCATTCTAACTATTTAAATACACACACGCCCTTCTTGAATTCAAAAAAAATTAGTGGTCCAGCAATTTTGCTGAGAACAGTTATAATTGAGATGGTTCAATTAGATAAACTGGCCCAATGTACCAAAGAGAAAACAAAACTTACTTGGACCATTGTTTGCAGGAGGAGGTTGACATCTTGGTGATTGCTTCAAGGTTGCTTTGTGAAGCTTTTGCTCCTAAAAGCGGTGCCAAAAGATCAAAACAAAGCCAAAAGTTAAACCTAAGCGGTTTTTACTTCTAACAAACAACACACCTGACTAGTCATCTCCAACCTCCTTTGAATACCTGCAATGCAACAATTGCCAATATTAACAGCAGTCAGTTACTTAAACTATGCTTAAATGCTGGAATGAAAATTCATACAATATGTTTTATTTCTTATATTATCCATTATTAATTGTATGCTTACACATCCATCTTAGCATTCTCACAATATAACTCACCTGCTGGTTTGCTATAGTTATTTGTTGGCTTCAAATCAGGCAAAGTACCAGACAATCTCCTAGCCAACTTTCGCTCTGATGGAACCCTTGTTCCAGCTGCAACAATTGTAAAGGTAAAATGACTACCGATTTTATACACATACTCATACAAAGAACAATGACTAAAAAGTGCTTCAAAATAACAAACCAGATGGAGGTGTTTTAGCAAGAGAAGGCTTTGGCGTAAACAAGGCAGATTGCAGCTCTGCAACATTAAACAAGATCATTCATATGTAGTACACATGCTCCTAAGTTTCTCATGGAAGATGGACAAGTTATTTACTTTGAAGAAAGGATGCTGGAGTGCCTCTGAAGCCGTGGGTCTCTTGCATGGATCCCAAGAACACAATGACTTTTCAATAGGAACAAAATAAACACTGTTAAGGAGGGTTCGGATTATTTATTTAATACACTAGACAAAGTGCACTAGCTTTGTTTAATATATTTTTGTAGGGTGAATAAGTGCACTGTGCTCTGTGAGCTGCAAGGTGAAAACTCAAGGATATGGCAATAACATAAAACAAGCATACTTAAACACTATCATGGATTAGACTCGGCATAAAGAAATAGACTGAGCAGCTTTACAAGTGAATGAAACCAATACTTACTGCTAAAGGTCAACAGCATCCTTACTAGCAGATGATATCAACACTTTCTAGAGGGGTCCACCAGCGCTCTGTCATGTTACATACCAAAAGTGTGTTACAGGTCATAAATTCTATAAGCTGCTTCTGCACTAATCAAGGAGTTTGGCAACCTATATACCTGGGGAAACTGGTAGTTCATAACTCTAGCAAGTTCAAGCCCCTCAGCCCAGTGACTCTCTGTTGGAGTTCGATAACACTGCATATTTTCAAAATTTCATCCGCTTCACTGTAGCAGTAATAAAAAAACACGGGTAAGCATCTCTCAAAAGAACTCCAGAAAGACCCAATGGGTATGTCTTTATGAATGAATAAGGTAAAGAGAAGCCCAACACTGGGAATGGACTACAAAATAACCTAGAACAGCTTCCCAACGTTCAGGGTTACTTGAAAACTGAAGAGCATACAGGTAAAATGCAATTATAAGAGAACCAGAGGATGGTTGGTCAACAAACCACTTTACCTAATCTTTAGGATAAAATTGAAAGAAAATCAAGTAAAAGATAAAAGTTCAATACCAATACCCAAATTGCTAAAAGGAATAACTCTTGTAACTGATTAAAACATCACATGTACACAAATTAATTCCTGCAAAAGCCCAATCCCTATAGAGAGCAGAAGTTGGGAAATAGACAGACTACCTGACATAATCTTCACGATGGAATTGAGGAAAAACCATGTAAAAGATTAAAGTTCAATACCAAAATTGCTAAATAGTTTAATTACTGTAACTAATTAAAACAATGTAAAAAAAACACAAGTGCTTTAGAGGGTAATAGCATGACCCCTCTACCGTAAGGCTCAAGTTTGGCTATTATCGTACTCCTACAGTTTCCACCACCACCACAACAACCAAAAACAAAAAACAAAAAAATACCTTTCATAGAAGATGTGAAATTCATAGAAAATACAGAAAACCAAAACTCATGACAGACGTTGTGAAGAAATCAGAAACAAGTAAATACCTTGAACCTGGAAAAAGAGCTCGAAGAGTAAACAACTCGGCCATTATTGCACCCATTGCCCACATATCTAATCATCCAATAAACCATGTCATGAGTGTATTCCAAAATGTTAGTTTTCACTTTAAGAGGTTATGTTTAAGGCCGTTAGAATAAATTTCAATTTCTTACCAACAGCAGGACCATAAGTAGGTGACTGGAGTAGCACTTCTGGAGCCCTATACCTGCATGTTCAAGCATCAGAAATCCAGGAAACAAGGTTGATTTTCCATAATTTATGTTGCCTGATGGACTCACCAGCGTGTTGAGACATACTCTGTATATGGAGGTTTAGTGTTGATTTCACGTGCCAGACCAAAGTCAGCAATTTTGATAATATTCTTTGAAACCAGCAAGTTTTCTAAACAAAGGTGCCACAGGTTATAAGAGATAGGCTACTGTGTGTCTGTATGTATTAGACTCATAACCAAAACAACAACAAAATCCATCCAAAGACAAATTTATATACATCAGCGTAAAATTATAAAGTTCTGTATTCTTATGCAAAAGAAGGTATGGAAGAATTAATTTGTATCTTGACTTAAAATCTACTTTAGCAGAAGTTCACTAGTAGAAGTAGAAGTGATTGATGATAACCTTAAATTACACAACAATATACCAAAAGCTGAAAGTCACAATGCAACAACCCACTCTCGTTGCATTAGTGCCATACTGCACCATAACGCAAGAATCTCAAGAGCTTAATGTATGAGAATAAAAAGACGTAACAAAACAAAAATAGCAACTAGAAATAGTCTATTTTGTCAAAAGCAGAAAAATCCCACAGCAGTTTAGGTATCTGAAGAAGAAATGGACAATCCAGTACATGAAAGCAGCCCAGCTATACGGGACACGTGGAGCCTTACGTTATATTTCTATACTATTGTACACAACCTTATGTTATAATATGTTATATTTATATACGAGATTGTTCACACGCTTTAACACTTGAAATTTGTCACATGGCAACTAGTATTACCGCCTAAAGCTTCCCTTTCATTTAACCATTCAGAAATACAGACGCAAAACTAGGTTTAATAGCAAGTCACCTGGCTTAAGGTCACGATGAAAATACCCACGCTTGATGCATGTAAGCAAGACCTTGGAAAACTTGGAAACACCAGTTTTTAACTTCAGCTTCAGAGAAAGGCTTAACTCTGTCCTTCATAAGCTGGTATAGATTGCACTCCTAAAAACAAAATCCTTGTCATATATGAACACCCACCAGAGGATGGGACGGAAATTTCTAGTTGTGAAGCGCTAAACTGTACCATGTATTCAAACACAAAGCAAAGAGTGTCATTTTCCCTCAGAACTTCTTTTAGCCTGACAATATTTGGATGGTTCATTTTCCTGAGTGACTGAGAATGCAAAGTGTCACCATGTATTACATAAGAAGAAGAAAAAGAAAATTTTGAAAAGAAGGCAAGTGATTCACCTTAACTTCTCTCTCAAGTTTATGCACTCTTCCCATGAATAATATTTTTCTTCATTTTTGATAGCAACCTATCAATATTAAATTTCAGATAAGTATCACTTCTATAATAACAACTACAGACTACTTTACCACGGAAGTTATCAAGAGAAAGGATGAAATTGATTAACTAACTTTCAGCGTGAAATACAGAATAGATGCACCTACCAGTTCTCCAGTCTGCTTATTCAAAGCCCTCCAAACGCTACCAAAAGTACCATTTCCAACTTCCTTGATCATCTTATACCTGTAGGATACAAGGCATCACTACCAATCAACTCCAACAAGGAAACACTAACAACATCATGAAGGCACCAACACACCTTTCCATTTTTCGTGATTCGAAGCTGACAACACCCCTTTTCAATGAACGTAAATACCTTAATATAAGACTGTAAGATCTAATCTAATGAACACGAGCTAATAATGTGGCTGACTCTACACAATGCACCATTATTCTTCTGCTTCAGTGCATGAGAGGGAGGTATAAAAGTTAGTAGCTCTAAAACAGAGCTATAAAACACAAGCTAATAATATGGGCGATTCAGCAAAAGCCATCATAAATCTCCGGCTGTCTTGCACGCTAGATACACCAGTATACCCGCAACCTTATTCATGGAAATACCACATCTTCAAGGCTGGAAGATTGCAAGAGGAGCAAAGAACGCAAAGAGCAGCCGGCCATAATGATACCAGTCCATAACTGATGAAAGGACATACAAGTGTGAGAGTCACGTTCTTGACTTGAAAACATACCAGCTGAAAATTCTGCACAAATCCAGTAACTACTCCATTACAAATCACACGGTTTGGAACAAACCTTGCTCAACAACAAGCCACAAAACCAAAATAGAAGACATCTGAAATTACTAGAGCTCCTCACACAGTTGAGAAAGTTGGTAAGATTTCAAGAGAAAAAAAATTTGGGGGAGAGAGGCTCTCATATTTGATAAAAAGCTGAATAGTTCAGCACGACTGCAAAACACGGTGAAGCATTAACCTCAAATGACTCTTTGAAGGATCTCAAACTAATGTTGTATCAACAAAGAAGAATTACCAACAAAATGACCAAAAATCAAAACGAGAAAAGTGACCTTCCAAACAAACAGGATATTTGCTCACATGTAAAGGTTTATTATAAATCAACAGTTACCTGTGGAAAAATTTGCATTTGTCTTGCCTTGGTCATTCATGGAAAGCGATTCACTATGTGCAGTTGATTTAAAGAAACAAAAGAAAGCACGCAACAATAAGAAACCGCCAATCAAGAACTTTCTGAAATGAAATCCCTGAAACTTGTCCAAATTTGAATAGAGGAAGAGTAGCTCCATGTCCCAAGTAAATTAAAATCTCAACTGAAGCCCAGCACAACCTAGAATGATGGAGCAGGCTATTAAAGTTATGGAAAATTCTAGCCATTGTTGAAACTTGAAGCAAATAATTGCCAAAATT
The DNA here is from genome assembly GCA_026214975.1 of Gentiana macrophylla. Lineage (NCBI taxonomy): Eukaryota > Viridiplantae > Streptophyta > Magnoliopsida > Gentianales > Gentianaceae > Gentiana > Gentiana macrophylla. Next base: position 104,872,619 of record CM047807.1, read on the forward strand.
AAGCCCTGCAGTAAACAGACAAAAAGCAAACAAAATCCCACCAGTATCAATTGTAAACGGAACAACCTATTTGTGAAGAGCCATTATTGATACTGCCATCCAGTCTATCTCAGTAAGAAACCAACCATATGCTAACAATGAAATGCCGGAGATTGAAAAAGATAAAAAAGAAAGAAAGAAAAAAAAACAGAACTGAACTGAACTGATAAACCAGGCTAACACTCTAGCACCAAAACAGTATAGAGATGCATATGCACTCGCCTATATTAGCTTGGTCCAGCTAAAATGAGGGGGGTTTTGAAAATACCCAAGAATATGTCCAAATCAAGATACCATAAACATGAACTGAAATAGCAAAAAAACATGTTCCATGCTAGAATTAAAATTTACAGAAAAGAACACTTAAACGAATCTAGAATTGGAAATTACAGCAGAGAACAGGAACCATATGATCAGCATGTATTTTCATAAGATCAGTGTCCATATCCAGTGTCCAATCAAAATGGGAATTTTCATAAGATCAGCATGTTTTTAAAAATTCAAAATGATTGTCTCAACCAACTACCCTTCCTGCTATCTTAAAAGATAAGCATATGGTCTGTATCCTGATTTCACCAAAAATCATATTGGACTAGTATGAAGTTCAATAGGATATTCTGAATTGTAGACATTTTAAATGTAAAGTCCCACAA